>MNCI01024817.1:48814-75328 GCA_015680685.1 Gnetum montanum
CCGAGCTCTCTTCCATATCAAAGCATAATTGATGTATTGAATATGCCTAAAATTCTAACCATAGAAAGATTATAGTTTTGTATTCTAATTTAAAATATGAAATGTTTTTTTTTTAAATTGTTGGATCACAAAAAAAAGTGTTTTTTCTTTTTTCTTTAGCTTAGAATAATTATTTTATAATAATAAAAACAAGAAAGAAAATAAAGAGGCAAAGCTAGGAGATTATATCCCATTAATTGTAATCAAATAGCTTGTGATAACAACTTGGTCTTTCAACCTCATAAAGATAGGAAAGCCCAAATACATGGTAAGTAATGTGTATATTTCACATTCAAATAAATAAATGTGGAAATGATAATTGAAATGTAAATTGTCAATTACATTCTTATAATACCATAAAGGGCCTATAGGCTAGAAAACACTTTCACAAGTCTTTGATATGATTATGATGGATATTAAACATGTCATTGAGAAAATGACCCAAAGCTAAGACCTCCAACTTAAACTAGTGTAGTAAAATTTTTTCCTAAATATTATATTTAAGTCTAAGTGTATTAAAAAAAGGACAGTAAAAAAGATATATCATTTATCTTCACTACTACATGTATAGAAAATTTGTAGATGCATTGCTCTCTTTGAAGATTGATCCAACTCCCTATTTCAATTAATAAATAATGAGATCTCCATAAGAACATGTGATTGCCACCTTACAATAACTAGAAAAAGGGGTAAAAAGATAAGTATGTATTTCTGTTAAGGATACTTCTCTAATCTATTGCAAACAAAATCTTTTTTCCACATGGTTATTCCCATGTGTGCTTCAATTCATTTTATCTTATCTTTTTTTTTAGATCCTTAAAGTTCAAATAAAAATTTTGAATTTTAATTTTTTATTTTGAAGCCATTTTTTCCATTATTAAACCATCCTTTTTCTTGAATGACATTATAAACTACTATGAATAAATGGATGCCAGGCCTAGTAAGCATCTTTATATACAATTGTATAAAAATATGCTTGCTAGGCCTTTACTTGAAATTTTTGTAACAAAAATTATTTTTGAATATATTCCAAATAATTCCAATGTATTGCAACTAAATTAGATTCTCAAGTTTCACAACCATATAATAGAATTAGTTGAATAAAATAATTTTACATTTGCGTATGAATATTTCATATCTAAATTTGATCTTGTGCAAATTAACAACAAATTTAATATAAAGTATCTATACTATTGAAATCCTATAAGTGATATAATCTTGCCAAGAATATTTATTTGAAACTAAGATGCCTAAATAATCATATAAGGAGACAGTTCTAAATTTTTCTAACTTTAGATAAAAACCATCATTTTGATTTTTCTAACATTGAATTTTACCCTAAGCAAAGACAAATATCATCTAAAATTTGAAGCATATAGTTAGTTTGATTATTATTTTTTACTATGATAACTAAGTCATCAATAAACATTAAAATATTCATAGGAAAATTTCTAACTCTAATAGATTCCAATGCAATAGAAGACATTCATTATTCTAATTCATTAATGAAGATGCTAAATAAAGTGGGTAAAAGTGGACATCCTTTTTTTTATCCTAATATTATTATTTAGAATAAATTATTCATATGTGTTATTATTTACAAATATAATTTTTATTAAATTATTCAACTTTCAAATATCAAATATAAGTTCTTTAGGAGTATTAATATCCTTCAATTGCCTCCACAATTTATACTAAATAACTAAGCCATAAGCTTTGGAAAAATCCACAAAGCAAAGATAAACCATATTAGATGGTCCTTTAGCTTGATCCATACAATACGTTAATGTAATCAAGTCATCCATTATAGAGTAATGATGCCTAAAACTTGCATGTAAACTTGCCCAAAAATTGTTTAATTCTACCCTACTCTTAAGCCTTCTTTCAAGTACATTGCATAAAAATTTGCAATGAGATGGTTGATCATAATGAATATATAGTTGTTAAGCTTATTTCTATTACCTTTTTAAAATAATATTACTATTTTATTGATGCATCAATCTTCTAAATACCCATTCTATATATTTGAAGGTAAAAGCTTACAAGTTTCTATACAAATTATGGTTCCTCCTCATTTAAGCAACTCTATATGCAATCCTGAAGTATTTATTGCATTGCTAGAAACTACTTAAGTGAACCCTACTTCTATCTCAGCTTGAGTAATGTATAGAGGTAGTGGAGAGGTAGTGTGAATATGCATACCCTATTCATGTTTCAAAAGATGTTTAAAGAATTTAAAAATTGCTAAAAAAATCAAAATTCTAATCTTTTGGTAAAAACATTATCAAAATATATGAGGATTCTTCTTAATCATATTGAGGAGTTATGTATGATGCTTCTAGATAAATTTTCTTCTTTTTTTTCACCAAATAAGATTTTTGTGTATTTTAATGACCTCTAGATCATGATTAGTTCTTTTAACCTACAATCAAACTTGTTTACACTCAATGTCGAACTATAAGTTTTCTTTCCTATCTTCTAACAATGATGTTACATTGGAGGCTACCATTACTAGAATTTCTATAATGATATTATAGCCTTCATTGTGAGCCCAAAGTATATAAACTTCCTCTCTATATTATTGCTATTGATTCTTTGTTAATTTGACATTATATATTCTTTTACTTCATTTGGTAGTCTTGCATATAGATTTGATATTGAAAATGATACAATGGTGTGATGATTCAAGTAATCTATCACTCATAATCAAATTAGAAATTATGTTCAAATTTTCATGAGTGCAAACGAGTAGGTTAATAATTGATTGTCATAACCTTGAAAAGTATATAGCATAGAATTTGAATATTTGGAAATACCTTTCAGAAGTAAAAGATAAAAAGAATGTAGCTAAGATATGAATTTTTGACCAAATCTATTTGTACAAATATTAAAAGAAACACATGTGCATTAGTCATATACCAAATAATTAAAATATGCTTTAGAACTTATCCAAAAGAACCACAAGTATTGAAATTTCATTATATAATTACTTTTCTAGTATGGACAAGTTTAGTAATCATTCCCTAAATATTAAAACGGGCATTCTTTGGATAGTTTTAAACCATCATAAATAGAAAGCGTTTCTAGAATAAAGTAATCGAAAGCAAGAAAGATAAAGCATATTGGTTATGGTTTTTAACCATATGTATTGCTTATGATCATCAATTTTATTGTAGTCTACACAATGCATAAACTCATCTCTCACTAAATGTGTGATACCCCTAAAGACTCCTCCTCACTTACCGGTCTTTGCTATTTTAATTGAATATTTTTGAAAACCTAAATTAAAAACTTTGTAGAATCTTTTTTTTCCTTGGACAAGTTATTGATTAACCTCAAAATTTAACAACATTACCTATCTATTGAGTTTTTAATTTATAGAAATGGTATTGCTGCATGTTTTGAAAAAACATATTATATATAATTTACTAATAATTTTAAAATTTCTGTTTCGCATCTAGTTTATAATTTGTGAAGGGCT
Organism: Gnetum montanum; assembly: GCA_015680685.1. Lineage (NCBI taxonomy): Eukaryota > Viridiplantae > Streptophyta > Gnetopsida > Gnetales > Gnetaceae > Gnetum > Gnetum montanum. The sequence continues at coordinate 52,335 of MNCI01024817.1, forward strand.
TGATCTGTGAATTGAAAATATGCATTAGCATTATGAACACCACATTTTTATATAGTTAATTGAAAAATGGATTTGACTCCTCTGAAAAGGTGTATTTGTAAGTTGTGGAAGTTACAAGCCGTTGAAGATTAGTTACATGTGTTTCTGTCCTGTGTTGTGACTTCCCATTGAGATCATTCGAGATAGTGTTACAGTGTTACAACAAAAAAATTGCATGACTTATTTTTCCTGCCCTCATTAGTGTTTGGTCTATTTTTAAAATCTATGGTTGTTTTTACATGAAAATGTAATTTTTATTCAATAAATTCTATGTGTTTTTGGACATAATAAAGCTTCAATTTTATTTTATATATTTTGAACTTTAAAAATTTTCTAGTACATTATGTGTGGTCAAGGGCCCGTATGCTTGTATGAACTCATTTCCCAAGTTATTGAGATAAATAATAAGTTGACAGAAGAGTATGAGAAAGATTTGTGTTTCTCGTGTATTAATACTCATATTTTGAGAAAAGTGGACAAAAAACTGAATCGTAATCCAGCAATGCAATTTGTATGGCCAGAGGAGTAGTGACGATGTGTATTGCCAGTAGTAACGACAAACAGACGAGTAGTGACGTCAGAGAGATGGGATCCAAAGTAGTGGTCTGTCATTCATGGAATTGCTTCAAAATTTCTTAAAAGCGAACGTGTCGCATGCTCAAAGACAAAATACTTGACTGGAATCAGAATTAAGATGAATATTTCCCTTTCCAGTGGTAATAGCAGTATAGCAGCAGTGTAAACATGAGAGGCAACTTCGTCATGTTTCAGTCCTAATCATTTCACAAAGGGATGCCGTTTTTTGAGAAATTAAAGGGTAATGCCGCAATGCAATGTATGTAGCCAGATGAACAGTGAAGATAGATGACACATCGTAGTGGAAAATATTATCTCTGCCAGTCCTTTTACTCATGGCGCCAAGGAATACGTTTTCATGATTTGCAGTTGCATTGACATGCATTGCCCTTACTCGGCAGCATTGACGTTAAAAGAACAAATGAAGTATATAATGATGAAACCGTATTGAACGAACTTTCAAACAAAGCTTGTTTGGCAATATATTTTTTTTTAGTATTTTTTTTGTTATAGGTTAAAAGTTTCATTCAGATTTAACACAATTCTTCTTTGGGCGCTGGTCATTCTGCATTTAGCCAAAAAATTTGTATGGAGAGTTTTTCCTTGCTCAAAAAAGTTATATTTGGTTTTTATTTTCTAATGGAAAGATGAGTGTCCTGATTACTTGCTCTATATTCCGGCCTGAAATATTTTCTATATTATAAAAGAGATTTGTTATAATGCAAGATTCTGTTGAACAATATTTACTTGCTGCATTAAAATGCAGAATTTCTTTGGAAATCATGCACTGCAAAATAAATTTCAGATTGAACCCCAAACTTTTTTGATAACAAAATAACATCTTCCGATCAAGAAAAAGGTTTGTAGATGAAAAATTTCCATTGTTTCTATAGTTTTTTGAAAAAACGTTTTCCCAAGGAGAGTGTTTTCGAGTAACAGAGATTCATACGCGATATTCGGAAAGGTAGGCTCCGTCCTAAACGCGTTGTCTCGAACGTACCGAGATTCGAGTGATTTTTCCACCTCCTTTTTTACTAAGAGGACCACGGATGGTCTTGCAGACAGTGGAAATGGGTGTAAAGAAAGTTGTTATACCATTTGTCTACTAGTGATTATTTTCAAATTAAACGAGGTTCAAGGTACCGAGATTGGAGTGATTTTTCCACCTCCTTTTTGACCAAGAGGACCACAGACAGTGGAAATAGGTGTAAAGAAAGTTGTTAGTACCATTTGTCTACTGGTGATTATTTTCAAATTAAACGAGGTTGAAGGTCAAGAAAGATGGACACTGAACTTGCCGTAACATTTGCCGTAACATTTGGGTGCTGTTCCTATTACCGCAGCCTATTCCTGTTACGGCAGCATCGCTTGATTCTAGACGACACACACTTAAGCATATTTCCACAACCTTTCTAATGAAATGACGTGTATATGTTCGTCATCGCTGCCACCCAAATGAAAGAATTCCTGCTGAAGCTATATATTTCATTATTTTGATGATGGTGCTTCTGTTTCACAGGGAGCCTCTTGAAGTCCATCTCTCCAATTGGGGTTGTTTTTCCCCTTTGTTTTAACTGTTTCTTTTGTTTTGTAATGGCAGCACAATCTTCTGAATCTATGCAGGCACACAAAAAGAAAAAGTCTCACAGCTTCAGAGGAGTGAGGTGGAGAAAATGGGGACGATGGGGGGCAGAGATCAGAGTGCCAAAGTCCAAAAAGAAAATCTGGTTAGGTTCATTTTCAACTTTAGAGCAGGCTGCCAGGGCTTATGATGCTGCAGCGTATTGTCTTAAAGGACCCGATCCTTTTTTTAATTTTCCTAATTCTCCTCCGAACAATATCGACCCTCTTGTGATAGATTCTGCTGACGCAATTCGTGCTGTTTCTCACGCTTATGCAATGCAGCTGCATTCAGTTACGGATACCGTGAAAACCCCACCGGGATCAGAAATAGATGGTCATATTATTTCTGTTGCAGGGCAAACACCTAACAGCAACAATAACATTGGTGATGATCAGGATCAGAGAGTTTGTGGTGACTTGGGTGACTTGTTTGATGATACAATAGTTACTTGGAATGATTATTTCGACCTTTTTGATGATACAATAATTACTTTGAATGATTATTTCTCTCTCGACCAACCTGATGAACTGCAGGTGGAGTTGAATAATATTGATAATTTCCCCGACTTATGGGATTTTCCTGAATTTGGCAATATTTAAACCCTTGTGCATGTGTCAATTTTGAATGAAAAGATTTTGATCATTATGATATTGTAATACCCTTTCCTGCAATGAAATTGAAATGTTGTCATGTAATGCATAAGATTAAAAATGATGTCTTGGTTTAGTGGTAAGAGTTTGGCTTAGTAATCCAAATTCATTTTTAAGAAATCTCATTTTTAGTTAATTGTTTCAATTTACCAAAGTCATATTTTCTTTACCAAAATATGTAATACATAAAAATATTTAATGTGTTGTTATTAAAGTTCTGCCTTTTCATTTGTTAGTTGTTTCAATTTGCCAAAGCCCAATTTTGGTGCTACCATAAATTGAAAAATCGGATCTAATTGACAAATTGGTAGCCTTTTTTATATATTGGATCAGGAAAAATTTGAATAAATTAGTGTAAGAATTGGATTAAAATCAAAATCGCAAATACCAGAAAAATAGAGCAGTTATATCCATCGATATTGGTTGCTGCATTTTCTAATTTTTTTCATCTTAGTTAAAGTGGAAAATCAAATATAGAAAGTTTAGTTTTCCCTTAATATTAGTATCAGCAGTAGTAATAAACACTATAGTAAACTTAAAAAGTCAATAAATATAATATTATAAATTATATTAATTGTCTGATACAATTTTGAATCGGCTTCAATTTTGCATTGCCCTATATCACAGATCATGCAATTAATTGCAAATTTTTCAAACTATGAGTGCTACTATTCAAATAAGAATTTCAATCTAAGCCATGGAAAAATAGATCTATTGCAAAAATAAAAATAAAAATATTCACTTAAAGTGAAAATACAAAGCAGTGGGGAACAAAAACATTATCAAAATATATAACTTTCTGGAATCTTAAGAGAACCTCACCTTTCATATAAGCATACAGATCCTGCCACCCTGTAAACATAGTTATTAATAGGAACTGTGAGGTTCTAATGCAAGTGAGAATTTGACATTGCTTTAAGGTTTTAAAGTATTTTAGACTTTTATATAGAATCTGCTAAATGAGAGATCATTATTGATACATGTATGTCTTTATTTATGTATATATCTATAAATAATATTGAGATAAAACACATAGGTGATTCAAAATTTGTGGCCAATGGTATATAATACATATAGCAGTAAAGATAAAGATCATATTTTCTTACAATGTCCTGTATCAAACATAAGTATGATATTATCGTTATAGAGTTATCTGATTTATTGTAAATGTTATAAGGATACCTATTAATTGATGTTTCAAAACTCAGGTAATAAGTCTGAAAAATTTAACAGGGACAAAGTAAAATTTCATTTCAGTTACAATTTCAATATTATGACTTAAACTTTCGCTGTAAACCTGTCCTTTTATTAGTAATAACTTTACCATCCTATTTTAAATGGTAATTATCCCTCTCCAAATCTCTTAACACGATGTTAATTCAACTTCAAGACATCAGATAGTGCTAAACACCCATTACGAAATCATGGTTGACAATGTTTGGCTTCTAAATCAAGGAAGTATAGCTAGATATAGAGTGCGTGTTCTCATCATCGAGAATTCCCGATTTATTTCAAAAACGTACCCAATCGAAAAGGTACGCAATCATTGCCTGCATAATAAATAATGCAAATTAGCCCCATTCCCACTTGTAGGGGTCGATGTCTCGGTCACAGGTATTCAAAGGGATCGTTGCTTTGCGTGTACTCAATTAATTCTCATCGCACCTCAAAAAGGAAAGGTGGAATAATTGAACCAACCAAAATTCAAGTCAGTAAAGGTACTTCATTTTTTGTCGAGTCCAGGGGGCAAGCTAACACCATGTCAATGTGATCATCTGCAGTGATAACATCAAAATGTAAACTTCTGCGAACAAGGGCTCTTGCGCTGTCACCTTACAGGGGTTATCAATCTAATTTCATCCAATACTTGACCTGTTTCGTGAAAGATGTTCCTATAATGGGTTGTTGGGCTGTCATTTTGAATTCGTTTAACCAAAACATGCTAATAACATTGATATTGTCTTAATGGCTTATCTTTCATATTTTTGATGGGACGCTGCTACTGAAAGAAAGCAATCACCATTCCTTACTATTCAAAACAATCATGAACAAACTATAGTATTTTAGAAATCGGAAGAAATTAAACTACAGTATTTTAGAAATCGGAACAAATGAAACTACAGTATTTTAGAAATTGGAACAAATTTTCAGAATGGTGCGTTATTATCTTAGTGGCTTATCTTTCATACTCTTGATGAGGTGCTAATCAAAGAAAGGTGTCTAAATCGTCATAGTTGCTTGCTATTTCAAAGAAACCATGAACAAACCATAGCATTTTAAAAGTGAGAAAAAATTTTCATGAAGATTTGTTTGCTTAGTAGTAGAGTAGTTTTTCAAGTCATAAAAAAATTTAAGGTTCAAATTTAAATTAACAAAATTTTAGCTAAAGTTTTTTTTTAACAAGGAAATGATTTTAATTTCTATCTTCTATTTTTTCTTCTATCTAAACATTTTCATAGAAGAGGTTGGGAAGACATCCCATTCTATTTTGTTAGGACAACACTAAAATGATGATGAGGTTTGATAGACTTTTATTTTCTATTCTTTTTCCAAAAATATTATTTTAATGTTTCATTTTTGGTTGATTCTTTCCAAAACTGAAAATCTTATTAAAATACACCAACAATACATTAACATCAAAGACACCCTACTTCATAAATAAAAGAACTAGATAGAAAATATAACGCATCATGATTTCAATTTACCAATAAAAGAAATGAGAAAAAGAAACGATTCAATGCTTTTGGAGGTGCCAATACTAATTTTTATCATTGCAATGAATCCTATAAAACCTCTCCTCTAAGGTAGGAAAAAGATCAAGCATTTCCCTTTATCAAAAAGTGTCCTTTCACGTTTTCACTTCTGATAAGGGACTTCCTATAAATTAAAATAAACCAAAAAGTAATTTAAATCACAAATGATAGAAAATTATAAATATTCTATAAGAAATTAAGGAATAGTACAATAAACATCCTTCCATACACATAATGAAGAAAATAGAGAATTGATATTCTTAGAGTACTTTCCTCTCTTAGCATGAACTTGAAATAAAAGGTTCAAATAAAGATCCAACTTTATATTGAAAAGGAAAAGGAATTTTATTTCATGTTAAAACATTTTTAAGAGAAAAGAAATTTTTATTATCAATTTTTTTATCCAAAAGTTTCATGTAAGGCTTTTATCCTACATTTTTCTTCAACGACTGAGATTTAAGGAAGAGATTTTTGTCTTTTATTTTTTTTTCATATTTCTCAAGTTGAGAAGCTTTCCTTATTTTGTGTTTTTAATAGATAATATTTTTCAAGAGTGGCCAATTGTTTGAGTAGCATGCTTCAAAAAATAACTAATGGAAATTTTAAGGATGGAAAGCTTGAAAATACACTTATTTTAGAACTACAAGGGTTGTGCTAGTAACCATCATATTCAAATTTCAAATAGTTTTTCTGATTTTCAAATAGTATGGTTTTGTAATAAAGGTTATAATTATTGTTAAATGACCTTGAATAAAAGGTTATGTTATAATTACAAACATACCTCTTAATGAAACCAATTAGGATTTAACTTGAGATATATATGCTAATAATGTAGAGGTGATGTGAAAATGAAATTGCATAGCTATCAATCATGACTAATGAAAGCTAGACAAAATGAAATAAGAAAAGAATTTATCATTCTTTTTGGATAGGTCTTCATTTAACCAAGGTGGTAGTATTAGATTGCCTTTAAGGAATAGATAACACTAAAACATGTAGAACATGATCCACAAATACTAATTCATTCCTAATGTTTGCACTAATAAAGTTGTGTGTGTGTGTGTGTGTGTGTGTGTGTTTTTTTTTTTTTTTTTTTTGCATATTTAAATTTGTTATGGCATCCAAAAATGAGATGTCACAAGTGATATTTGAAAAAATTATACACTAGGAGAGCAAAAATAAATAAATAAATAAAAATAAAAATATTAAAGTAAGCAAGGTATCACAATAGTGAAGAAACTAAACTTGGATAGTAGACATCCTCTTTCAATGGCATTCGTTATTAAATCATGTCTCAAAATTTAGTTAAGCCTTCACATGGATGATATTAATAGGTATCAAGATTGAAAATATCTTTACAAAGTGCATTTGATTCACATTGCAAAATTTAACTTTATAAGAGCCAAGGAAATACCAACTTTAAGAAATATGAGTACCTTTGAGAGTACATGAAGTAATGAAAAAAATTCATCGCCTTTCCTAGATGTTAACATAGTAGGAAAAAAGACTTACCTATTACTCCTTAATGATTAGACCTCTCAACATTTATAATATAACTTCTTTTCATACAAAGACTAGCCATTTGAATATTATCTTTAAAATCAATGACTTTGGTAAAAATACTATTACCAAAGCAAGGATAAAATTGATTCATTATCAGCTAAATAAAGTAGATGTTCCTTCTAGTATAAATATGGTCTTAGAAATTTAGATAATAATAATTCTCTTTCAAATGATAAAATCATCAACATTTGCTACATCAAAGGTATTTATGAGAAAATAGATAGAGTTTTAAAAATGAATAAGGTTCTTATAGTCTTTAAATCCTATAAACAATCTCTAATTTTTCATAGTTATAAAGATAAAAAATATTCTAAATAATAGTGGTGTTTATAAAATATCTTGTATATGTGGTTAATATTATATTGGTGAAGCTAATAGACCTTTTTCTTGTTAAATTGAAAGAGCACTTGAAAGACATACAATGTAATAGATCTTTAATGTTACCTTTTTTAGAACACATAGAAAATGATAACTTGTTTAAAAATCATAAGTGGTTAATAGATAATAGTGAAGTTCTTTTTTATACNCAAAGGTATCTTTAATTTTTCTATCTATAAAGTTATCTAGTATAAAAAAGAACTTCACTATTATCTATTAACCACTTATGATTTTTAAACAAGTTATCATTTTCTATGTGTTCTAAAAAAGGTAACATTAAAGATCTATTACATTGTATGTCTTTCAAGTGCTCTTTCAATTTAACAAGAAAAAGGTCTATTAGCTTCACCAATATAATATTAACCACATATACAAGATATTTTATAAACACCACTATTATTTAGAATATTTTTTATCTTTATAACTATGAAAAATTAGAGATTGTTTATAGGATTTAAAGACTATAAGAACCTTATTCATTTNGCATCGGTTACTCAACAACTTAGCTGAGTTCTTGGAGTTGCTTCTTGCTAGAGTTAGAATAATTTCTAAGTGCCCACAGTAGGAGTCAAGAATTGTATGGATCATTATTAAAGCACCAATTTACCTAGACACATTGATGTGAGGAAAATAAAGATGAGATTCTTGATCTACCTTGCAACACTTGGAAATATATTAATGTTTACTTTTATGCAGTTTACTATTCTTGTAAGTTGCTTCTATGTTCTTAATTAATTATTGTAGTTAATTAACACACATAAGTACAACCACATTGAGCATAACGTTAACCCTTAGTAATCCTAGTAGTGCTATTACTTGGTAACCTAGTAGTGTTGTAATGCATTCAAGATGTGTGTGGAAGGTGGGACTAGATACTTATGTTAGGAAGTAGGCTAGGATACTACATAATTACTTAGATTAATTCTTAGTCAATTACTTTGTTCCATGCTTAGGATAATTAGATAAAAACATATGATTAATAAAAATCATGTTCCTTGGCTCCACTTGACCATACCCTTGCACTTACACAAATGTAGCCAGGAAGACAACGATTAGACTTATAGATCACTATCTTTGCTAATGGCATTTGGAGAACTAAAGGCCATGAAATTTGATTGGATTACTAGTGAACACTTGTGATTTGTATGGTTGGATGTAGGAACTACTTTTTGGTCATCATTGGCACTATTGCCGGGGACTTTAGTTAGCCAAGTGCACTACCTAGAAAGATAGTGAAATTATTCACAAATGTTGCAAAAAGGACTTAACACTAACATCATTAAAAACAAAGAAAATAATAAAAGCACACTATTTTTCTCAATCACTAATATGGTTTCCTCTTGTAGGGAAGAATCCCCACCATCATTCATAGGCAACTCCAATCAACAAAGGCAAGGAGACCACAAGACTCCCATGCCTTAACAATTCAAGTTGGTATGTACCCACTTGAATGTCTACACTCTAGACTTCACCTTCATCATGCACTAAGATGAGTAGTTGCGGTGGACACACATGGAAAATAACATTGTGTTACCTCTCAACTTATCTATTCCTGCACTATTGTTGAACAATCTTACTAGAGTAGGCATTTTAGGACTCAATGCAGAGTATGAGGTACAAGATCATGCTTATTGGGATTATCATCCCATAGAAGCATAGAAAAGGAAAGATCGGCAANTCCTCTTCTTTGGTCCTTGCCCCATTCACCATGTTTGTCCTTTTCTTTATACTTGTTCTTGTTCTTTCCTTGGCTACACCTTTTCAAGGCCCCCTAATCTTGGAATCCATTCTTCCCAAAACCAAGGTTGTCCACAATGGATTNCTAATTATAGTTGCAGAGGTGATAACAACCATGATTGAGGTAAATGGTGGGATAGGGATGACCACAGATCCCACCATAATGACATAGACTATGGACATGAGTATTAGGGAGATGATTAGAATATAAAAAGGAGGAACATTAGGACTCATCATAGGCATCATGGCCATGATAGGGATCATCGAGATTACCATGACTATGATGAGCCCCTGCTGGAAACTAGAAACTAGAAACATGCTAAACATTACTGAGGCTTTAAGGATACCAACTAGGCATGTGAAGGATAGTTGACTCAAATAGTTGGATATGAATAATATCCCCATGTTCGAAAGGGGATATAATTTGGATTCATAAAATCATTTGCAAGCCTGTCATGATGCCTATGCCTTATAGAACATAGAAAATAAATGGAAAAAGCTAAAACTATTCCCCTAGATACTCATCAAAGAGGCTAAAATTTGGTATCAATCCTTGGAACCATAATCTATTTGAAGCTAGAGTACAATGTTTGAACTATTCAATGACAACTATCAAGAGTACTCCAAAGTGTTCAAATTAAGAAGGAAAAATCCAAGGCTGAAAATAGGACACTCATGAATCCTTAGATGCAACCATGGGTAGGTACTATTCCTTGTTGCACCAATGCCGAAGCCATGGCTATTCTCAAAGGGATCATCTATGCCACATCATAGATGGGCTTCAAACTAAAACAAGGATAACCCTTGGGGTCTATTCCCAAGAAAGACTTTTAGAGATATGGTCCTGTTAGATCCAAAGGCTCATCAAGTAGCTAGCTAAAGAAGAGGATGAGCTTAATAAATTAGAAACTATGGAGAAATATAATAGGAATCCTTCTCTTCACAAAAGGGAGGTTCATTTCTATGATAATGAGAAGGAGGCACCACTTGATGAAGTGATGTAAAGGAAAAGCTTACCGATACAAAAATCTATATTTGAAATATTAGCTAAAGTTAATAAAATGTGGGACTTCTTAGATGAAAAATTCTTAATTTTTGTAAAGATTTCAGAAGAGATTAGAGATCAAGAAGGTAGTGGTCATCAATAAATGAAGAAAAAAGAGGATAAATGTGACTATTTTAAGGCTAAGGGAAAAGCTATAGTAGTTGAGGAGGTTTCAGATTTTGAGTTAGATGATGATGAATGTGACATATGCTAGTATGAATATTCCAAAGGATGTTGCCTTGTTGTCCCACACTTATAGGAATCTAGGGTGTATGCTTTAAATTTCAAATTGCTAGGATGGCAAGCACCTAGGTGGTTGCCTTATCTACAAGACAACTACTGATAGCAAGTCCATCACCAAGCTTATTATTTGAGTGGAGTGCCTCTTAACCTCACCAGTAATATCAGTAGTGGCAACACCCATATTCATAGGGGATGCCACCTCCAAGGTAGCAATACCCTTACCACCAACCTAATCCTTATGGGTACTATGTTTAAAAACCCATTTCTTTATGTGACTCTTCCAATCACACTTCCTTTTAATACCCCTACTACCCTTTTGAATATTATTGAGCACCATAATTAAGGGAGGAGTTTCCATTTTCTTACTTTTCTCCTTCTCACTATTCAACTCTTACACATCCATCTACAAATCCTCTTTCACCTGTGTCATCCATGCAACTCGAGATCCTAGCAAAACCATAGCAAACAAATGTCATGAGGGCCATGAACTTACAGCCAGCTCCTTAGTTGTGTGGTTCTGATGTTAAGCCTTGCAAAAGATTCTTCATCAAAACCAACATCCCCATAAAGCCCTCATAGAGACTTATGACTGTGAACTTCATTCCTACCTCCTCTGCAATGCCTATTGAGCCTCCTTCGAATTAGAGGTCAACCATCTTCCTAGGAAGAGATCTAACCCTCATAGTCCCTATATTTATTTGTAAATTATTAGACATGAAACTTGCAAAGCTTTTTTGGACTTAGGTTCTAAAGTTAACTTGATCTCACAATAGATATTCAAAGCATAGAACCTACCTCATTTGAAATAGAGTAATATAAGGTTAAAACTAGTAGACCAACCCATCACTATTCCTTTAGAATTGGTTCAGGAAATTATGACCACCATTTGTGGGTGATTATATCTTATTGATTTGATAGTGATCCATGTGGAGATTGCTAAGGGTGACTTTCCTAGTATCATGGGAGGGTCATGGCTAAGTACAATTAATGTATAGTTGGGGATCTGAGATCTCTTCTTGAAAATTTTCAAGGAGAATGAATTTGAAAATATTAAGAAAAAGCATGTTTCATGCATTGCATATAGTGACATAGGGTGTCAATGCATTCAAAAAATATGGACTAAAGATCATATTCCTTAAAGCATGCAGTTAGTGTGTTGATGTCATTAAAATTTAGAGGTGCCTGTATGCAATAGCTAGCATAGAATTTGTTCAAAGGCTAATGGAAGTTGTGAAAAAATGGACAATAGCCTTTGCCTAGTCATATCATGAGCTCACTAGAATTATATCAAGGATATGCCAACATAGAATCTACATAGACTACTCCATCAAATTGAAAAGGTAGCTACAGAGATGCTTGAATCGCAGGCTCAAGTAGATCATCAAGAAGGAGATTGAATAAGCCCTCAAGGTAGGGTTCATTTACCCCATTTTGGATAGTGAGTGGATTATTCCACTTGTTATAGTGCCAAAGAAAGGAAGGAAGTGGATGGTCTATATCGATTTTAGGCTGTTAAACATGGCAACATACAAGGATCACTTTCCATTACCATCTGTAGACTAGGTGTTGGATACAATAGTGGGCCATTACTATTATAGCTTTTTAGATAGTTATAGTGTCTATAAAAAAATCTAGATGGCAATGGATGACTGGGCAAAAACAACATTCACAAGTCCTTGAGGAACTTTTGCATATAGAAAGATGTCCTTTAGCTTGTGCAATGCTCCTCCTACTTTCCAATGTTTGATCCTTAGCATCTTCCAATAGTAAATCGGTAGTGGGATGTAAGTCTTGATGGATGAATTCTCCACCTACGAGGCTACTTTTGAGCAAGCTTTGAACTATTTGAAGGAAGTGTTCCAAAGATGTGTGGAGACCAACCTAGGGATCAATTGGAAAAAAAGCCATTCCATGATCTAAGAAGGAATTATCATGGGAAATCATATTTCAATAAAAAGGATGGAGGTTATCCAAGGTTATCCAAGGCATTACCAAGTAACTAGGGATTGTAAAAGATGTGCGATCATCCCTTAGACATACTAGTTACTATAGGTGCTTTATTAAGAGCTTTTCAAAGATCACCAAGTCATTGGTGGAGCTGATAAAGAAAGATGTATTATTTGCTTGGATAAAGGAATGTAGGCATGCATTCTTAGATCTCAAGTAGAAGCTTGTAGAAACTTCAATTCTATGAGAACTTGACTATTCTAGACCCTTCCATATTATGATGGATGCATCTAACTATGCCTTAGGAGTTGTGCTTACATAGTTGGATGATTAGAAACATTCATATTACATCCACTATGCAAGAAGGAGCATTGTGGGTGCATAGTTTCGTTACACCACCACTAAAAAGAACTCATGAAAGTGGTGTATGATCTAGAGAAACTTAGGCACTATGTGCTTCGATATAAAGTGTTTGTGCACATTGACCATAGTGCTATCAGGCTTCTTATGAAAAAACCAAGGGTGAGCCCCCATGTCATACAGTGGTTGGTGATCTTGCAAGAGTTCAATCTAATGATGGTGATTAGGAGAAATACTTAGAATGTGATGATTGACCACTTGTCTTGGTTACGATGGGACAACAAGGAGGAGGAGAGCCCACTATCAGACTAGNTGATGGGACAACAAGGAGGAGGAGAGCCCACTATCAGACTAGTTTTCTAACAAACTTCTCTTTGCTAGTGTTGTTATTGAACAAGACCCTAAAGAAATCAACTGGTATGAGGACATCCTATCCTGTCTACTCACTCAAGAGATGCCATAAGGATGGGATTACAAGAAGAAACAATAGCTTCTTCATCAAGCCAAACACTTCATGGAGATCAATGGTAACCTTTACAAGGTTTGCATAAATGACCTGGTACAATGGTATGTTCCTGATGCAAATTAATTGTAAGTTCTTCTAGATGCACATGAGGGTCCTTGTGGGGTCCACTATGTTAGAAGACAAATAACCATTAAGATCCTCATGGTAAGGCACTATTGGCCTACAATCTTTAGGGATGCCCATCACTTTTTTCCGACATGATGGGGGGATGACTACTCATATGAAAGGGCCCCAACAATGGATTCAACCATTAGAGCCTTTTGATCTTTAAGGAATTAACTTTATGAAACCCATCAAACCCATGTTCAATGGAATGGCCTATTTAATTGTAGCTATTAACTATTATATGAAATGAACTAAAGTAATAGTCATCATCGATTGTAGATCATCTACGATGGCTCAATTTGTACAACAATATGTTGGAAATAGGTTTGCTATGCCAAGCGCACTTATTTATGATAATGGTACAAATTTCATGGGCATCACTTTTTTCAAGCTCATGCAATGCTTAGGGGTTGAGCATAAATTAATAACTTCATACCACCCCCAAGAAAATGGTCAAGCTGAGATCACTAATAGGGAGATAACCAAAATACTAACCTGAATAGTTACTAAATATAGAAGGGACTAGAGCTCTAAACTCAATGATGCCATTTTGGCTTATTTTTCAACATGGAAACATCCTATAGGATACTCACCCAATGAGCTTATGTATAGAAAGTTCCCAAAACTTCCTATCGAAGCATATTTCTATATACTTTCAACTGCATGTGACCTAGACTTGGACCTAAGCCTAGTAGAAAAAGAAAGATTGATGAGCCTTAACATGCTAGACGAGAACCAATTAGTGGCCCTGTCATCAAACAAACTACACAAGGCATATAATAAATGATGACATGACCTTAGGATTAGGAATGTTAAGTTTCAATTGGGCAATAAGATGCTTTATTGGAATCCCATGCATGTTCCTCAATGAATAAAATTTCAAATGCTATGGAAGGGCCCTTACATCATTTATGAAATCTTTTCATTTGGGACCATGTTGATTTACCACCTTGATAGCCTGAATAAAAAATTATTACTTAACACTCAACAAATAAAGCCTTTTCATAAACAATGAGTAACCAATGGACACAATGCCTCAACAGATGGTCAAGTACGGTCAATCTTTTGGATCTTCCCCTTCCAACTTAGTTGTGGGGAAGATGGCCTTTACTTGAAATATATGCTTGCTAAGCCTTTACTTGAAATTTCTATAACAAAAATTATTTTTGAATATATTCCAAAACATTCTACTGTATTGCAAGTAAATTAGATTCTCAAGTTTCACAACCATATAATAGAATTAGTTGAATAAAATAATTTTACATTTGTGTATGAATATTTCATATCTAAATTTGTTCTTGTGCAAATTAACAACAAATTTAATATAAAGTATCCATACTATTGAAATCCTCTAATTGATATAATCTTTCCAAGAATATTTATTTGAAACTAAGATGCCTAAATAATCATATAAGGAGACAATTCTAAAATTTTCTAACTTAAGATAAAAACCATCATTTTGATTTTGCTAACATTGAATTTTACCCTAAGCAAAGACAAATATCATCTAAAATTTGAAGCATATAGTTAGTTTGATTATTAGTTTTTATTATGATAACTAAGTCATCAATAAAGATTAAAATATTCATAGGAAAATTTCTAACTCTAATACATTCTAATGCAATAAAAGACATTCATTATTCTAATTCATTAATGAAGATGCTAAATAAAGTGGGTAAAAGTGGATATCCTTTTTTTTTATCCTAATATTGTTATTTAGAATAAATTATTCATATGTGTTATTATTCACAAATATAATTTTTATTAAATTATTCAACTTTCAAATATTAAATATAAGTTCTTTAGGAGTATTAATATCCTTCAATTGCCTCCACAATTTATACTAAATAACTAAGCCATAACCTTTGGAAAAATCCACAAAGCAAAGATAAACCTTATTAGATGGTCCTTTAGCTTGATCCATACAATATGTTAATGTAATCAAGTAATCCATTATAGAGTAATGATGCCTAAAACTTGCATGTAAACTTGCCCAAAAATTGTTTAATTCTACCCTACTCTTAAGCCTTCTTTCAAGTACATTGCGTAAAGAGTTTGCAATGAGATAGTTGATCATAATGAATATATAGTTGTTAAGCTTATTTCTATTACCTTTTTAAAATAATATTACTATTTTATTGATGCATCAATCTTCTAAATACCCATCCTATATATTTGAAGGTAAAAGCTTGCAAGTTTCTATACAAATTATGGTTCCTCCTCATTTAAGCAACTCTACATGCAATCCTGAAGTATTTATTGCATTGTTAGAAACTAGTTAAGTGAACCCTACTTCTATCTCAGCTTGAGTAATGTATAGAGGTAGTGGAGCGGTAGAGTGAATATGCATACCCTATTCATGTTTAAAAAGATGTTTAAAGAATTTAAAAATTGCTAAAAAATCAAAATTCTAATCTTTTGGTAAAAACATTATCAAAATATATGAGGATTCTTCTTAATCACATTGAGGAGTTATGTATGATGCTTCTTGATAAAGTTTCTATTTTTTTTTCACCAAATAAGATTTTTGTGTATTTTAATGACCTCTAGATCATGATTAGTTATTTTCACCTACAATCAAACTTGTTTACACTCAATGTCGAACTATAAGTTTTCTTTCCTATCTTCTAACAATGACGTTACATTGGAGGCTACCATTACTAGAATTTCTATAATGATATTATAGCCTTCATTGTGAGCCCAAAGTATATCAACATCCTCTCTATATTATTGTTATTGATTCTTTGTTAATTTGACATTATATATTCTTTTACTTCATTTGGCAATCTTGCATATAGCTTTGATGTTGAAAATGATACAATGGTGTGATGATTCAAGTAATCTATCACTAATAATCAAATTAGAAATTATGTTCAAATTTTCATGAGTGCAAACGAGTAGGTTAATAATTGATTTTCCTTGAAAACCTTCAAAAGTATATAGCATAGAATTTGAATATTTGGAAATACCTTTCAAATGTAAAAGATAAAAAGAATGTAGCTAAGATATTAATTTTTGACCAAATCTATTTGTACAAATATTAAAAGAAACACGTGTGCATTAATCATATACCAAATAATTAAAATATGCTTTAGAACTTATCCAAAAGCACCGCAAGGATTGAAATTTCCTTATTTAATTTCTTTTCTAGTATGGACAAGTTCAGTAATCATTCCCTAAATATTAAAATGGGCATTCTTTGGATAGTTCTAAACCATGAGAAATAGAAAGTGTTTCTAGAATAAAGTAATAGAAAGCAAGAAAGATAAAATATATTGATTATGATTTTTAACCATATGTATTGCTTATGATCATCAATTTTATCATAGTCTACACAATGCATAAACTCATCTCTCACTAAATGTGTGATACCCCTAAAGACTCCTCCTCACTTACTGGTCTTTGCTATTTTAATTGAATATTTTTGAAAACCTAAATAAAAAACTTTGTAGAATCTTCTCTTTCCTTGGACAAGTTATTGATTAAACTCAAAATTTAACAACATTACCTATCTATTGAGTTTTTAATTTATAGAAATGGTATTGCTGCATGTTTTGAAAAAACATATTTTATATAATTTACTAATAATTTTAAAATTTCTGTTTTGCATCTAGTGTATAATTTGTGAAGGGCTTGATCTGTGAATTGAAAATATGCATTAGCATTATGAACACCACATTTTTATATAGTTAATTGAAAAATGGATTTGACTCCTCTGAAAAGGTGTATTTGTAAGTTGTGCAAGTTACAAGCTGTTGAAGATTAGTTACATGTGTTTCTGTCCTGTGTTGTGACTTCCCATTGAGATCATTCGAGCTAGTGTTACAGTGTTACAACAAAAAACTTGCATGACTTATTTTTCCGGCCCTCATTAGTGTTTGGTCTATTTTTAAAATCTATGGTTGTTTTTACATGAAAATGTAATTTTTATTCAATAAATTCTATGTGTTTTTGGACATAATAAAGCTTCAATTTTATTTTATATATTTTGAACTTTAAAAATTTTCTAGTACATTATGTGTGGCCAAGGGCCCGTATGCTTGTATGAACTCATTTCCCAAGTTATTGAGATAAATAATAAGTTGACAAAAGAGTATGAGTGACAAAGATTTGTTTTTCTCGTGTATTAATACTCATATTTTGAGAAAAGTGGACAAAAACTGAATCGTAATCCGGCAATGCAATGTGTACTGGTAGAGGAGTAGTGACGATGTGTATTGCCAGACGAATAGTGACGATGTGTATTGCCAGACGAGTAGTGACGACAGACAGATGAGATCCAAAGTAGTCTGTCATGCATGGAATTGCTTCAAAATTTCTTAAAAGCTAACGTGTCGCATGCTCAAAGACAAAATACTTACCCCTCTGGTCCTAGCAGAGGAAAAGCCGCCCACAGGCAAGTAGACAAACGACACCACCGAAACCTTCCCTATGAGTCTTAACCTTCCGAGGGATGCGGTGCAACTCATGACCTATGCCTATCCAACTTACCGTTTCACGAGTAGATGACCAAGCAACCATAGACCCTGAATTCTCAGATGAACATGTCAACACCGTTAGCCATGTGCCCGAAGTTTATGAGGCGGTCATGCACTTCGACGGAGCTTCAACTGCCCATGGGGCCAGTGCCGCTGCTATCATAACGTTCCCGTCTGGTGAAATCCAACCCTTAGCTTACCGATTTGAGTTTCCATGTACCAACAACATAGCCGAGAGGAATCAGAATTACCAAGATACATATTTCCCTTTCCAGTGGTAATAGCAGTATAGCAGCAATGGTAATAGCAGTATAGCAGCAATGTAAACATCAGAGACGCAACTTCGTCATGTTTCATTCCTAATCTTTTCCCGAAGGGATGCCTTTCTTAAGATATTAAAGGGTAATGATGCAATGCAATGTATGTAGCCAGTTGAACAGTGAGTATAGATGAGACATCGTGGTGGAAAATATTATGGCTGCCAGTCTCGTAAGCATGGAATTGCTTGGAAAGTGCATAAAAGTGTTTTCAGGATTTGCACTTGCATTGACTTGCATTGCCCTTACTCGGCAGCATTGACGTTGAAAGGAGAAATGAAGAATATAATCAAGAAACCGTATTCAACGAACTTTTGGACAAAGCTTGTTTCTTATTGGCAAGATATTTTTTTTTTTAGTATTTTTTTTTTTTGTTATAGGTTAAAAGTTTCATTCAGATTTAACACAGTTCGGCTTTGGGCGCTGGTTCATTCTGCATATTTAGCCAAAAAATTTGTATGGAGACTTTTTCCTTAATGGTTTTTATTTTCTAATGAAAAGATGAGTGTCCTGATTACTTGCTCTATACCCAGGGTGAAATATTTTCTATATTATAAAAGAGATTCGTTATAGTGCAAGATTCTGTTAAACAATATGAAAAATTTGGATTGTTTTTATGGTTTTATGAAAAACGTTTTTCCAAGGAGAGTGTTTTCGAGTACCAGAGATTCAGCACGCAATATTTGGAAAGGTAACCTATAATAATAGATGTTGTAATGCTCCGTCCTAAACGCATCATCGTGAATTTCAGGAATGTGTGAACCTATGCATCAAAAGAATCCGATTCGTGGAAGCGAGGAATCGAGTTCGTGATTCTGAACGTGTTTGGGTACGTGTGCCTCAAGAAAAGTGGGGACGGGTTCATAGCCGGGGACTTAATAGAGAAAATTTAAATATATTAGTTTTTTAAAAAAATTAAATCTCATATATCATAAAAATACATTGTAAAATATAGAACAATGTAAATCCAAAATATTGTTAGTGGTTAAAAATTGCGCAGAAGATTGCAATATCACCATTAAATTGAAGCCGGTTCAAAATTGGATCAGATATTTAATATAATTTATAATATTATGTTTATTGATTTTTAAAGTTTACTATAGTGTTTATTACTACTACTGATACTAATATTAAGGGAAAACTAAACTTTCTATATTTAGATGAAAAAAATTAGAAAATGCAGCTACCAATATCGATGGATATAACTGCACTATTTTTCTGGTATTTACGAATTTGATTTTAATCCAATTCTTACACTAATTTATTCAGATTTTTCCTAATCCAATTTATAAAAAAGGCTGCCAATTTGTCAATTAGATCGGATTTTTCAATTTATGGTAAAACCAAAATTGGGCTTTGGCAAATTGAAACAACTAACAAATGGAAAGGCAGAACTCTAATAGCAACACATTAAATATTTTTATGTATTACATATTTTGGTAAAGAAAATGACTTTGGTAAATTGAAACAATTAACTAAAAATGAGATTTCTGAAAAATGATTTTGGATTACTAAGCCAAACTCTTACCACTAAACCAAAACATCATTTTCAATCTTATGCATTACATGACAACATTTCAATTTCATTGCAGGATAAGGTAATACAATATCGTAAGGATGAAAATCTTTTCATTCAAAATTGATACAGGCACAAGGGTTTAAATATTCCCTAATTCAGGAAAATCCCATAAGTCGGGGAAACTATCAATATTATTCTCCACCTGCAGTTCATCAGGTTGGTCGACAGAGAAATAATCATTCAAAGTACCTATTGTATCATAAAAATAGTGGAAATAATCATTCAAAGTAACTATTGTATCATCAAAAAAGTCGAAATAATCATTCCAAGTAACTATTGTATCATCAAACAAGTCACCCAAGTCACCAAAAACTCTCTGATCTGTCACCTGATCATCACCAATGTTAATGTTATTGTTGGTGTTCGGTGTTTGCTCTGCAACAGAAATAATATGACCATCTATTTCTGATCCAGGTGGGGTTTTCACGGTATCGGTAACTGAATGCAGCTGCATTTCATAAGCGTGAGAAACAGCACGAATTGCGTCAGCAGAATCTATCACAAGAGGGTCGATATTGTTCGGAGGAGAATCAGGAAAATTAAAATAAGGATCGGGTCCTTTAAGACAATACTCTGCAGCATCATAAGCCCTGGCAGCCTGCTCTAAAGTTGAAAATGAAGCTCACCAGATTTTCTTTTTGGACTTTGGCACTCTGATCTCTGCCCCCCATCGTCCCCATTTTCTCCACCTCACTCCTCTGAAGCTGTGAGACTTTTTCTTTTTGTGTGCCTGCATAGATTCAGAAGATTGTGCTGCCATTACAAAACAAAAGAAACAGTTAAAACTAAGGGGAAAAAACAACCCCAATTGGAGAGATGGACTTCAAGGCATAGTTGCCGGAAACGGAAACGGTGCAATGTGACGGCAACGGCAACGCAACGGCAAAAAATCAGGTTGCAAAAAAGAAACTAGCTTTAAATATAGAAACTTAGTAACTTTAGCAATTTTTATATTTTAATAAAATTATGTGTATATTTATTTGTTTATAGAACAACAATTTAAAATGCAATACAATATAATAATTTTTATATATAAATTTTTACAATATTTTTATTTATTGGTATCTAACAACAATTACCCATAAGATAAAAGTTGTAAAATAATTTATTTAAAAAATAAATATTTGTTGAAGAACAATTTTGGTCAATTTAGGGATGGACTTTCGTAATTCGATTGCCCTCGGAAGTTTCCTTTTGTGGGCGTGAAATACATGTGAAATTTTCTGCATTTGCGTTTACGTTACGCTGATTTGATGTTTTAATCTTTATCAGTTGATGGTGTCGATCTGGAAGCACAAAAACTTCATATTCAGAAATTGATAAAATTCAGGAAGGCACTGTAAAATATTCAGTCGTGTAATACAAAACCCAACTACGTGCTTTATTGTAAGCAAAACACAGGCGAAACGTCATAATTTTGTGTCTTAACCACTTCTTCGGTTGCCGTGATACCCAGGGAAGGAAATCCTAATTCCTTTCTTTTAGGAACTTTAATCATTTATAATTTCATATTTTAGTCATATACTGATTAGGGCTTTACTTTTTAAAAAAATTGTCCATCATAATATCATATGATTTGTTTTAGATGTTAATTTCCTAAGTAAGAACTTCTGTTTTTAGCACTCAGGATTAAAATATACTTGGGGCGCAGTTCCGGGTTTGCAAAATTGTAAGGGAAGTTTCCCGTGTTGGAGGACGAAAAACAGGGTCAGGAAAAGGTCAATCTGGATGTTAAAATTGAGCCAGGACCGACTTATTAAAAGAAAAATTGAAGGAATTTTAAACTGGTCTGCTAAATCTAAAAGGTCTCCAAGGTTTCAATGAACATAATTAAAAACATCAATTTCAAAATTAAATGACTCACGTCACTGAGGCCGAACATATTCTTCTAATCAAACATTTCTTTGTAATCCTGTTTAAGGAAGAGCTGCCAAAAATAACAAAAACATTAATCATATTGAGGTGTGGAACCTTGAAATAATTAGATAAACTCCCAGATATATAATCTAAGTGTATTTACACGTGTCCTGAATTTAGTTCGTGACAGATGCAGAGAATAAAATCAAAAAATAAAATCAAAGAAATGAAACCTGTAAAAACACGCAAGAAATGTGAAAGAAAGGTTTCAGTCTGCCCAGAAACGTTTCTCCCAACAAGTGACGGTTACTGTTCATGAGAAACGGCGTTCTGAAACGGGATCCGTTTCCGCAACGAAAAACGCGAAACATTATGAATCAGTTGCATTTCTGGCAACATAGCTTCAAGGGGCTCCCTGTGAAACAGAAGCACCATCATCAAAATAATGAAATATATAGCTTTAGCAGGAATGCTTTCATTTGGGTGGCAGCGATGATGTATGAGCGATGATGAACATACATACGTCATCAGAAAGGTTCTGGACATATGCTCAAGTGCGTATCGTCTAGAATCAAGCGATGCCGCCGTAATAGCAGTAGCAGCGAAATGTTACAGCAAGTTCGTTGTCCATCTTTCTTCTTGACCTTCAACCTTTTAATTTGAAAATAATCACTAGTAGACAAATGGTACTAACAACTTTCTTTACACCCATTTCCACTGTCTGCGACACCATCCGTAATCGTCACCATCCGTAATCGTCTGAGTCAAAAAAGGAGTGGAAAAATCACTCCAATCTCGATACGTTCACACCTATGCGCTGGAGAGATTCGCGATTCCGGACAAATTGTCAAACTGTTGCCGTCGGATTCAGGAGCATGTATAGAAGCGCATTAAATTCGCAATGGGTACGCATTTCATAATTTCCAANGTGTATAGAAGCGTATTAAATTCGCAATGGGTACGCATTTCATAATTTCCAATGAAATTTTGTATGGATTTATACTTGTACATTCAAATGGTCGCCTTGTCTTGCCTCGTATTGTTCTTGCCTTTTTAGTGATGTCTGCATTTTGCATTAAAATCTTACGTATCTTCTCCTGTTCTGAATCATACCAAAAATTTCATTTCATTGTTAAGTGGCAAGCAAGCAATCAAGATTCATGGCATCGGCATGAGACGGACCACAGAGAAAACAAGGGACCACTGATAAATAAACA
>MNCI01024817.1:75593-109942 GCA_015680685.1 Gnetum montanum
ACCTGATTTGTTATAAATTTGGTTGAGGCTTGAGGCTTAATTTCATTTTTGGAAATATTGGATTGAGTAACAAAGGGTTTCATTTTATTGCTGTCATTTTGATTGTTGCAAAAATTATATGTTTGGCCATATCATGGCTCCTGAGTAAGGAAATGAATTCAATGCCCTCCATACCTTTGCAAATTTTCTTGCTTCAATTTAATGTTGATATTGCAATCTTCTGTGCAATTTTTAAGCACTAACAATATTTTGGATTTACATTGTTCTATATTTTACAATGTATTTTTATGATATATGAGATTTAATTTTTTTAAAAACTAATATATTTAAATTTTCTCTATTACGCCCCCGGCTACAAAGCGTCCCCACTTTTCTTGAGGCACATGTACCCAAACACGTTCAAAATCACGAATCCTCGATTCCTGGCTTCCACGAATTGGATTCTTTTGATGCATAGATCTAACCTCATCATTGATTCTCAGACTGTCAACTATGAACCAATAATATTTAGGCACCTTTGGATTTCAAACATGGGCAATACCATTCTCGTCAACCTCAAAAAAGAAAGGTGCAATAATCAAACCAACCAAAATTCAAGTGGTCAAGGTGGCAAGCTGACATCATGTCAGGGTGATCATCCGCAGTGATATCATCAAAATGTAAATTTCCGCGAACAAGGGCTCTTGCGCTGTCACCTTACTACTTGCAGGGGTTATCAATCTAATTTCATCCAATACTTCCTGTTTTGTTGAAAAATGTTCCTATAATGGGTTGTTCGGCTGTCATATTGAATTCCTTTAACCAAAGCATGCTGATAACATTGATAGTGTCTTTATGGGTTATCTTTCATATTTTTGACGGGATGCTAGTGAAAGAAAGCAATCACCATCCCTTACTATTTCAAAACAATCATGAACAAACTATAGTATTTTAGAAATTAGAACAAATTTTCATGATGGTGCATTATTATCTTGGTGGCTTGTCTTTCATATTCTTGATGAGGCGCTAATTCAAGAAAGGTGTCTAAATTTCATAGTTGCTTACTATTTCAAAAAAACCATGAACAAACCATAGCATTTTAAAACTGAGAAAAAATTTTCATGAAGACTTGTTTGCTTAGTAGTAGAGTAGTTTTTCAAGTCATAAAAAGTTTTAAGGTTCAAATTTAAATTAACAAAATTTTAGCTAATTTTTTTAAAAAAAACAAACTAAATGATTGTAATTTGTATCTTCTATTTTTTCTTCTAACTAAACATTTTCATAGAAGAGGTTTGGAAGACATCAGATTCTATGTTGTTAGGACAAAGCTAGAATGATGATAAGGTTTGATAGACTTTTATTTTCTATTATTTTTTCAAAAATATTATTTTAATGTTTCATTTTTGGTTGATTCTTTCCAAAAACCAAAAATCTTATTAAAATAAACCAATAATACATTACCATCAAAGACACCCAAGAACTCGATATTAAATAAAAAACATCATGATTTCAATTTACCAATAAAAGAAATGAGAAAAAGAAACGATTCAATGCTTTTGGAGGTGCCAATACTAATTTTTATAGTTGTAGTGAATCCTATAAAACCTCCCCTCTAAGGTAGGAAAAAGATAAAGCATTTCCCTTTATCAAAAAGTGTCCTTTTAGGTTTTCACTTCCAATAAGGAACTTCTTATAAATTAAAATAAACCAAAAGGTAATTTGAATAAAAAATGATAGAAAATTATAAATCTTCTATAAGAAATTAAGGAATAGTATAATAAACATCCTTCCATACACATAAGGAAGAAAATAGAGAATTGATATTCTTAGAGTACTTTCTTTTCTTACCATGAACTTGAAATAAAAAGTTCAGATAAAGATTCAACTTTATATTGAAAAGGCAAAAGAATTTTATTTCATGTTAAAACATTTTTAAGAGAAAAGAAATTTTAAATTTTTTTTTTCTTAGGAAATTTTCATTATCAATTTTTTTGCTAAAAGTTTCATGTAAGGGTTTTATCTTAGGAAAAGATTTTTGTCTTTTATTTTTTCCATATTTCTCAAAGTTGAGAAGCTTTCCTTATTTTGTGTTTTTAATAGATAATATTTGAGTGGCCAACGGTTTGAGTAACATCCTTCAAAAAATAACTAATGGAAATTTTAAGGATGGAAAGCTTGAAAATACACTTATTTTAGAACTACAAGGGTTGTGCTAGTAACCATCATATTCAAATTTCAAATAGTTTTTCTGATTTTCAAATAGTGTGGTTTTGTAATAAAGGTTATAATTATTGTTAATTCTCTATTTTCTTAGTGCAAAAATATTTGTAATAACTATTTGTAATAATTAGCACAAAAAGGTTATAACCTATTGTTAAATGATTTGTAAGTTTACAAAATATTAGTAATAACTATTCATATGTTAGGAATGAACATCAAATGCCTAAGTTATGCTAAATCTAACTTCCAATGATCTTAAGGCACAGTTTAAGGGTAAGGATTAAAAACTAATAGTTGAAATTCCATAGGATAAATCTGGCTTTTCCATTGCATCCATGAGATCAAAATTTATTAAAAATAACTCTTTTTTGTTGAAAAACTATTCTAGAATCAAATGTTATGGGCTTCCAATGATTAAAATTTTGGGCATGAATTTTAAAACTTCCCAAGAGGTCATTCATCCTACTACTACTCCAATACAAGCATACTTAACTATTAAATTTTTATTCAAGTTGCTATGAAACTATTAGTTTGATCATTTGGTCAAATTCGACCATGTCTACATATTTAAATTAAGTGTTATTTCTATTAATTGATGAACTTTTTGAATTTTCTATCACTTGATAGACTTTTTCCCAACACTGTACTAGTACAAAGAAATAGTGATAGTAGACACTATGCTAGTATGAAGCATTGGTCTAGTGGACTCCATGCTAGTATGGAGTGATGGTTCTTCTAGCATCGATGGAGTGTGGCTAGTAGCAAGGAACTCAAAAAATAGCAAGTGAAGCCAAAAAGGTGGCATGTTAGGAAAGGCATACATGGTGGAAGTAATGAGGAGCACAACATGCTTAGCACAAAAGTAGTATAGAAGGTGTGAGAAATGCATAGGACATAGTGTCTATTTTGGTGGTGGCATTGTGGGGGTTTTAACACTATATGTAATTCCATTTAGACAATGATTAATGTCACACCACTAGTAATGACATGTGCCATGCTATTGGTGCAACTTTTGCAACATCATTTTGGTGTGGCTACACTATTTTTGATGTAGCCTAGGCTTACAACCTTGTCAGGTTATGGCTTAGTTGGGCCAGTGCTTCACAATGTTGTGGTTAGTTACTTAGGGTGGCTATCCTAACCCTATGGGTTAGGACTAAAATTTAATCTTTTAACTTAAAATTTTATATTTTTATTTTTATTAATGTATTATTTAAATACAACGAGGAAAGTTATCATGCTTACTAGTAGGGAGATGCTTATGAGTTTGAGTTCTGACCATCAAGGTCATGAGTTTGATTTCGGGTGATTTAGAATACTAAAATGACTTATTTCACTGAACTAGACCTTAATATGCTAATTTTTAGTAATTTTATCAACATATCATGATTACATTTATTAGATTTAATAATAAATGAGAGAATAAATGTTAGGTGAAGGATGATAATTTTTCACAACATGTAATTAATAACTTTTAAAAACTATCATTTGTAGTGATGGTGAGGTGATTATTTCTCAAGTTAGAAGATATGAATTCAAGCTTGGACATGGCCACTTAAAAAGATGTTAGGCTTTTACACATCTGTACATGAGCCTCCTAGGACCCTACTTGGTTAGATAAGCATTAAAGCTCTTGGTAACAATCTTTTTATTTGATATATAGCTTTACAAAGTCCAATAAGTTAAAATTCATGAGAATGGATGCTTTAGAACTTCTTGGAAATGAGAAACCCTTTGATATTATTAAATTCCATTTTTTTTGAAAAAGGTCGGGCGAATTTTAATATATAAAAAAAAGAAGCGGTACATGGGTATAGCTTGGGCCAGGGCCGCTGGACCCACACCAGGCTAGGAAATCCCCGCCAAGGACACACGGCCACCAAAAGGTGATCCACCCCCCAAGAAACAGAGACCAAACCACGGCCAAGAAAACCCCACCCAGGATGGCCTGTTTACACGCGTTGGCAACCGGCCCGGAGACGCGGACATGCCTTTTTTGTTGCCCTTACTGGGCTGTCCCGACCCTTTCACCCTGTGACGTCTATATTCGTCAATGATCTGGGCTATCTCGGTCCTGCGATTGTTGGGGGCTCTCTCACCCCAAGCCTGCATTGGGAGGTTCGGGATTTGTTCCCCGATAAAGTCAGAGATGCCAGCATTACGTTCCTGCCTCTCCTCCTCGTGGATCTGTCCAGGGCTCGTCCACTCTGGGGCGACGCCGTGGGGGGTGGTCCCGCCGTGCAAGGTGACCCCCCCGTACCCCCGCTGTGTACGCATGGAAGGTTCTGAGGTGGCGGGAGGAGCTATTGCGGAGGCAATTTCATTCCAAAGCTTCCGAATATTTTTTGCAAGGATGCTCACATGGGGGAGTGTTGTACCTTTGAAAATGTAATCATTCCTGGCCCTCCACAGGACACATAGTGTTGCCAGCATAGCCGAGTTGCCTGAGAATTCCAGAGAGCGGAGCCCCGCCGTTTTCCATAACTGCGTGGTTACCTGACACTCAAGAACAAAGTGCTGCTGCGTTTCAGCATGCTGATTGCACATAGGGCACAGAGTATTGATTGTCATGCCTTTGGCCTGTAGAGCAGCACAGACCGGGAGGGCTTGGTGGAGGATCAGCCACCCAAAGGCTTTGATGTTTTCCGGGAGGATGCCCTTCCACAGTCGCTTCCAGCGCGGATCAGCAGGGAACAGATTCTGTAGGAGCTGACGGGGGTGCAGGTGAATCTCCTCCATGCTGTCCATCACCCCAGCCTGAGCGCAGAGCTGCCTCCAAATGTGGGAGTCAGAGTTGGCCGCTGTCCAGGGGCTGTATTTTCCCCTCAGGATTTGCACCCAGAGGGAGGGGTCCTCGCTATCAGTCACTAGACACTGGAGGAGCCTATGAGGCCCCAGGGCCACCTCCAGGAAGAAGGGGAGGAGGCCAACCCCCCCCCCCCACGTACAGGGGCCGCGCAATTTTAGACCAAGCCAAAAGATGCATCCTTTTTCCCCTTTTCGCCAGACCAAACGAAATTTTGGAGAGTTTGGTCAATCTTGGTGGTGACGCCGAGGGGCGGGGAGGCCATCGAGGCAGCAAACCTCGCCATGGCCCCCAACACCGAGGACGCCAGCACCATCTGCCCCTTGCGAGACAGGAAATTATCTGTCCAGTGGGCTGCGCATTTTTGGATCCTTGCAATGAGCTCTTGCCAGGTTCGCTGCCTGTGCCAGTTATGCATGGCAATGCCCAGATACTTTTCTTCCGCCTCCCCTAGGAGAATCCCCAAGATTTGGATGATTTTTCTGCACATCGAGGGATGAGTGTGGGTGAAAAATAAAGCTGATATCCTGGGGTTGGGCACCAGGCCCACTTCCCGGTGCAGCCGGTCCAGCGCCTTCAGAATCGCCCTGGCCTGCAGAACTGCAGCCCTGGTGTAGATCATGGTGTCATCCGCGAAGTGGGCAGAGAGACAGTGAATGCCGTGCACATTTAACCCCAAGACCCCTTCCTCCGTACAGTAAGTTTGCAGGAGGTCCATCAGCATCAGGAAGAGGAGTGGGGAGAGTGGGTCTCCTTGGCGCAGCCCGCGGCCAGTCCCATGAAAGCCCCACAACTGCCCATCAATATCTAACGAGAACCGTCCTCCATGCTGGATCTACAGGCAGATGTCGACAAAGGACGGGTCAAACCCTTTGGCGAGCAAAAAAGACCTCAAGGCAGCCCAACTAACGGAATCGTAGGCCTTGGTAATGTCCAGTTTGATGTATAGGCCCAGAAGTTTGGCAGTCCGAAGGGAGTGCTGGATCTCCTGGAGTAGTAGAACCTGGTTCTGTAGGTGACGTCCCTTCATGAACGCGTCCTGGTGCTTCCCCATGAGCTGTGTCATGAGTGGTTGTAGTCTGGCCATGAGCAGGCGAGAGAATAACTGCAGCAAAGAGTTACAAACCCCAATGGGGCGGAAATGACCAGGTGATGTGGGATTCTCCGTCTTCGGGAGTAATACCACATGCGAGCAATTAATTTCATTTCGAACCTACTTCCATGCCAACATGTTATTAAACATGTCCAGTAGGTTCTTCCCGAGGACATCCTCGAAAATTGTAAAAATTCAATGGGCCAGCCGTCTGGCCCAGGTGCCTTGTTGGTAGGCATTTTCTACAGCGCCTTGTGCAGTAACTAGCGTGTGAATGGTTTTAGGAGCCAGAAATTATCGGCCTGGTTTAAAACTTTGCCCACGGGCACCGAAACTGGGTCCGTTGGCTTCCATTCCCACACCTACCGCCAGTATTGTAGGAGGCTGCTGGCGCATGGCGGTGACTCACGTTGCAGGAGGCATTGAATCGGTCCGTTCTGGGAGCCACGGTGAGCCTTTGCGGCCGAGAAAAAAAATTTTGTTTGCCGATCTCCTACCCGCAGCCACTGCACACAAGCCCGCTGACATTAGTAGTCCTCCTCCTCGTGGTGCAGGAGTTTCAACTCGGCTTGTAGGGCGAGCTCCTTCCCAATAAAGTCGGCCCTACTCCCTTGCTGCTCCTGCAACGATTGAATAGTCTGTAGTTTGGCCTGCAACTGGCTGCGACATGTTCGGAACCGATATTTTTTTGTTGGGCAAAATTTTTTTAATTGCTATTTCAGTGTCCTCAACCCATTTCTGAGGAATTCACGTAGGTCCACTGAGGTGCTGTAATTCTGCCAGATGTCTTGCACCATTTTCCCAAGCCACGGCGTGCGGATCCAGGTGCGCTCGAAGTAGAAGATACGCTGTTTCTGGAACTCTCCCCACTCTAGTTGGCAGAAGATGGGCTGGTTATCAGAGGCCATGCTGGCGCCACCGTAAACATGAAAATCCCATTCTTTCAGCATTTTTTTGTTGGCCCAAACACGGCCAATTCCATTGAACAAATGTCATATCAAAACATTTTAGGCTATGTGAAGAGTGTTATCTTTCAAGATATGAAAAAAAAAGTATTTAAAGTATTCAACCAACCATTCATCTAGGCATGAAGATTTATTATTCTACATTCTTCCTTAATGATAATCATTTTCAAAAGTTTAAAATTATCTATATCTAAGAGCCTCTTACTAATATGCATAGATAAAGGTAAGGTTAGTCTCGGAGAACAAATACTTAAAAAAAATATTATAAGAAAGTCATCTTTATCACCCCTATTCTATAAGCATCTCTTCATTATAATTTAACTAATGTATTTTATTTGCCTAGTTTCTTTTGGTCATAGTATAAAAGAATCTAGTTATTCTATCTCCATTCTTAATACATTAAACTCTAGAATGTTGTTACCAATAGTGTTTCTCATTTAAGTATAGCTATTGAAGCTTATGAAAAATGTTCAACTCATAATCATTATTGATGGGCAGCGAGGTACCCCTACACTCAACCATACAAATACAAGTGTTTCACGCCCGATCAGGTCAAATTCCAAGGACTAAGTGCTTATGCACCTTTGTGGAACAAGAATGGGTTGGTTAATCATTGTCTTCCCAAGCTTACTTGTATGTCATAATTGTATGGTTAACTAAGCTTGAGGCATATGATTTTTATGGCTTTTTATGTGTTTTTATGTCCTATGCTAATAAGCGAGGAGAGAAAGATAACTAAGTGACTAATTTAATTTAACAACTGATTAACTAGGATTTAATTAATTCTAACACCAATATCCATTCTCACTTGTCGTACACATCCTGAACTAGTGCAACATTACTGGGATTACCAAATGCTAATCATTACTGGGTTACCAAGTGTTACATGCATGCTCAAAGTGATTATACTAAGTGTATTTACTTAGGAGAGTTGTAGGGTGAGAGAGAGCATTAATTAAATAGGAAAGCATTTAATAATAGTAATTAACATTAATTAATCTATTTTGGATGCTGCAAGGTTTATCATAAAGTTCATATTTATTGTGGTATACAAGGTGCACTCAGGTGTGCTCAGGTACACAATGCTTGAGTAAAGATATGGTTGCTTTATGACTCCTACTATGGGCACCCAGAAATAATTCTAACTTTGAGAGGGAGAAAATGCAAGAGTTTAGCTAAGGGTCTAATTATCTATTGCCAAACCAAGGATGTCTGCCTCTTACTAATATGCATAGATAAAGGTAAGGTTAGTCTCAAAGAACAAATACTAGAAAAAATATTATAAGATAGTTTTCTTAATCATCCCTATTTTATAAGCATCTCTTCATTATAATTTAACTAATGTATTTTATTTGCTTAGTTTCTTTTGTTCATAGTATAAAAGAATCTAGTTGTTCTATCTCCATTCTTAATACATTAAACTCTAGAATGTTGTTACCAATAGTGTTTCTCATTTAAGTATAGCTAGTGAAGCTTATGAAAAATGTTCAACTCATAATCATTATTGATGAGCAGCGAGGTACCCCTACACTCAACCATACAAATACAAGTATTTCACGCACGATTCGGTCAAACTCCAAGGACTAAGTGCTTATGCACCTTTGTGGAATAAGAATGGGTTGGTTAATCATTGTCTTCCCAAGCTTACTTGTATGTCATGATTATATGGTTAAGTAAGCTTGAGGCATATTATTTTTATGGCTTTTTATGTGTTTTTATGCCTTGTGCTAATAAGGGAGGAGAGAGAGATAACTAAGTGACTAATTTAATTTAACTACTGATTAACTAGGCTTTAATTAATCCTAACACCAGTATCCATTCTCACTTGCTGTACACATCCTCAACTAGTGTAACACTACTGGGATTACCAAACGCTAACCATTATTGGGTTACCAAGTGTTACACACATGCTCGAAGTGATCATACTAAGTGTATTTACTTAGGAGAGTTGTAGGGTGAGAGAGAGCATTAATTAACTAGAAAATCATTTAATAATAGTAATTAACATTAATTAATCTATTTTGGATGCTACATGGTTTATCATAAAGTTCATATTTATTATGGTATACAAGGTGTGCTTAGGTACACAATGCTTAAATAAAGATCTTTTTGCTTTATGACTCCTACTGCGGGCATGTAGAAATAATTCTAACTCTGAGAAGGAGAAAAGGCAAGAGTTCAGCTAAGGGTTTAATTATCTATTGCCAAACCAAGGACGCCTGCCTCTTATTTATAGGAAAGGAGACAAAGCCCAATATTGGGTATATGACATTACATGGTAGGCTCCGATATCACAGATCCAATATCGTGGATGCGATATCGTGACCCCGATATTTTGGTTCATCATACCCCCACGACTAAATGAGAACTTGTCCTCGAGTTCCTTACAAAATATTGGAAAGGTATGTGATTATTTATTAATTGACAATTAACAATGGAATGGGATGACAGACTCAACATGCCCAATGAACGAATCAATAAGCATATTACAACATTAGTATTCATGACCATTGTGGTGAGCACTCGTATATAAATGACTTCCAAGCCTTTATTTGGTATCTTGAAGAGAAAAAGAGAGAAATAAGATGAAGTGTGTTGCCACCAATACCAAGATTTCACCTTCTGTTGTTTATCCATGGCCATGCCACCAAACTTGCTCCTTTTGTAAATGCTCCAGTTCCCGTCCATCCTGAGTGCTTCCTCCAAACCCAGTGCATTGTTTGTATGATTGTCATATGCACATAAAACATAGTCACAAATGAGCAAGGATAGATAAACCATAATGCAGTTGATACCTTGCCTCGATATGAAGCGCATTGGTTGAGTTATGGTTATGGCATAAACTAGTTCGGAGATTTATGACTGGTGAATACCCAAGGTGTAGGGGTTAGGTGAATAATAGAATGGAAAAAATTGAAAAATTTATGCCAGGGCCCCCATGACTAAGAGCGAACCTCTGGTAGTTATAAGATGGAAAAATATGAGAAAAAAGAAAGATGAGAAAAATAACAACAACAACACCAATAAAATGGATGCCATGGATGGGGATGAAATAAGAAATGATTGATTGCAGGAAATTTTTAAGGAAAAGAAGTTAACAATTGCACTAAAAAGAAATGCCAGTGGTTCCTCCCCAAAGCAAGCTCATGACCTTAATGTCCTGACAAATCCACAAACCAAAGAGTCCTTAGGCTCTAGGAATGTCATTTGGAAGCAAGAGTTAAAAACTTACCCATAAGAATTCAACAAAGAAAAACAATGCATCAACCTAGAAATAGACTAATGATAAAACCAAAAATGAGGTGGAAAATGGGAAGAAAGATGGAGAGGAGAGAATGGAATGGAATCCCAAGAACAAGGCTATGTAAAGTTCCTTATGTGTTTCATGGTTAATGTGATTGAGTAGAACTCATTACAAATTCAAACTCAAACCAACCACATTCAGTGACCTCACATCAATACACTTGGCCAATCCATCCTCTTCAAGTAATAAGAATGCCTCCACAAAGAGTGACCACCATCCCAAGGAGAGCGGGATGGAGAAGTAGGAAGCAAGAAAGTACCTTAGTTAGAGGGAACCTTTAGGCATGCGTAACATGTCTTTCTAGTGCCATAACTAGTGCTTGTAGCCCATATTGCTTTATTATGTCTAAGGGGTGTGCTTTGAATTCTCACTCTCTTTTTTTTTTTTTTTTTTTTTTTTTTTTTTGCATGAGAACCCTATCATGCAAAGACTTATTTTTATTCACTCAGCTTCTTTATATTTGATTAATGGTAGAATGGTAGAAAAGCCAAGAAAAAGCATCCAAACACCCAAAAGAATGGCCAACACAAATGCATCGAATCCCTTTGAAGTTGCACCCTTTTCATCCTTTGAGTCTTTCCTTAGTTTGAAAAATACCCAGCCACCAATTTATTAATAAGTTTTCTTAGAAAAATGGGACTATATAGTTCTAAGACAAAGGAGACCATAGAGTTGTATGGATGAGTGGATGGCATGGAATCATTACCTATTTTACCAAAAGAACCATACCTTAATATCAGCATCATAATTCAAAGGTAAAAACCAAACATTAGTAATTAATGTGATATAATTCAATCCACCATCATGAGTACTTATTGGATGACGAATAAAAGTAAATCAAGCAAACAAAGGAATAGTAAAACTATGAATGATGGTGTAAAAAAATAATAAAGTTGGAAAAATGTGTAAAAAAAAATTTAAAAAGAACTGAGGGCCTAAAATGGTTGGCATAGGTGGCCATCTCCCCCATGATTAAGTTGGAAGGAGGAGATTTGAAATAGTGAGCAAGGTTGTCCACAAATAGAGGTAGCATGTGTACTAGCTATCCTAAGCTCATAGAAAGGTTTGGTTTGATGCACGTTGACCAACAGTTTCTTGTTTGGTCTCTCAAGTTTGTATAATGTCATGCCCCTAAAGAAAACGTTGCATAAATAGTGTAAGGTCCTTCCCATAGTGTTTGAAATTTAGTACATTGTGGCACATGTGTGGGATTCCAGTAGAGAACCTTATCTCTTGGTTGATATTTAACTTTCCTAATTCTTAGGTCATGACATTGTTTATTGAAAGCCTTATGCAATACGTTAGATAACAAGATAGCTTGTTAGATTTCATCTAGCAAGTTAAGGGTTACTAACTGTTGTTTTTGTGCTAGATCAAGGTCAAGGTTGAGGTCACATGCCATGGATAGTATATGG
This sequence comes from Gnetum montanum, assembly GCA_015680685.1. Taxonomy (NCBI): domain Eukaryota; kingdom Viridiplantae; phylum Streptophyta; class Gnetopsida; order Gnetales; family Gnetaceae; genus Gnetum; species Gnetum montanum. The sequence continues at coordinate 87,376 of MNCI01024817.1, forward strand.
AGCTTAGTTTGAATGGAAAGCATTGGTAATTTACCATACACTAACTCATAGGGAGAGTAGCCTGTAGGGAGTTTCCATGTGGAGCGGTATGCCTAAAGAGCATAATTCAATTTGGTGCTCTAGTCTCGCCTAAACTTGCTAATGGTTCTTGTCAATATCTTTGTAATCTTCTTGTTGGTGACTTCAACTTGACCATTCTCTTGGAGGGTGGTATGGTGTTGTCAGTTTGAGCTCAACCCCTAAGCGTTGTATTAATTTTCAAAAATTTGCATGTGTGAAGTGTGTACCATTGTTTGAAATAAGTGCACAAGGCATACCATACCTATTTATGATTTTTTGTTGAATAAATAGTGCAGCTGTAGATGATGTACAATCCTTAATAGTAGTTGTTTCTACCCATTTTGTAAGGTAATCAATAGCAAGAATAATATAATCTTTTCCATTGGACATTCGTGTAATTGGCCCCATAAAATCAATTCCCCAAATGTTGAAGGGTTTTAAAAGTTGAATCCATTGTTGTAGATCCTCCATTCTAGTAGTCATTCCCCCATCACATTGACAGTGCTCAAACGATTGGATGAATTGATGGGTGTCCTGAAACAATATAGGCCAATAATATCCTGCAAGTAGGATCTTAATGGTTGTTAGTCTCCTGGAGTAATGACCGCCACAAGGACCCTCATGAGTGTCTTGGAAAATGTGTAGTTGATCTATATTGAGAACACACCATCGAACTAAGCCATTGGGACATACTTTGTAAAGTTGTCCATTGATCTCCATAAAGTACTTGGCTTAGTGAAGAAACTATTGTTTCTTCTTAAGGTTTAACTCTTGTGGTCTTTGTTGGGTGAGGAGATAGGTAAGAATGCTACTGTACCAGTTTTTCTCCATGCATGATCAATTATTTACTACATCTACAAAGAGGAGTTTATCTAGGAAATAATTAGAAATTAGATACTTATCCTCTTTGTTGTTCCATCACAACTGAGATAAATGGTCAGCAACTACGTTCTTGGTGCCTTAACGATCGATCATCGTAAGATCGAACTGTTGTAAGATTACAAGCCATCATATGATGCGAGGGCTTACTATTAGCTTATTCATTAGGAACCTTATTACACTATGATTTGTATGTATATATAATTTCTATCCCAATACATAGTATCTAAACTTTTCTAGTGCAAACACTATAGTCATTAATTCTTTCTTTGTTGTAATGTAGTTAAGTTGTGCACCAGTGATAATTCTAGTTGCACAGTGAATGTAATAAGGAAGTTTCTAGTCATATAACTATGTAAGTATAGCTCCTAAGGCATATTTGGATATGTCAATCATGATATGGAATGGTTTGGACCAGTCAAGAGCTTATACAATGGGTGTTTCTACTAGCTTCTATTTTAAAGCTTGGAAAGGAAGTTTGCATTCGCTGGTCCATTTCAAAGGTACATCCTTTTTCGTTAATTCAACCAATGGTTTTGCAACTTTTGAAAAGTTCTCAATAAATCTCCTATAGTAGCCAATGTGTCCAAGGAATGACTGAATATCTTTGACAGTTTTTGATTGATAGGTAATTCCTTGCATAACTTTGATTTTCTGGGGGTCTACCTCTATCCCTATGTGTGAGATTTGGTGTCCTACTACTACGCCTTCTTGGACCATCAAATGGATTTTTTGCCAGTTGAGCCTCAAATTAGTTTCTACATATCTTTTTAACACTTGCTCTAATTGGTCCAAGGCTTGATCAAAGTTTGCTCCATAAGTGGAGAAGTCATCCATAAAGACCTTCACACCATTTCCTATTGGCTACTAGAATATGCTTAGAACTAATCATTGAAATGTTGCAGGGGCATTACACAAGCCAAATGACATATATTTGTATGCAAATGTTCCCCAAGGACTAGTGAATGTATTCTTGGCTTGGTTTTCTGGGGCTATTTATATTTGGTTATATCCACTCTATCCATCCAAAAAACTATAATAGAGATTCCCTGCGATGGTGTCTAAGACTTGGTCGACAAATGGAAATGGGAAGTGATCTTTGAATATTGCCATCTTTAGTAGCCTAAAATCTATGCACACCCTCCATTTGCCTCTCTTTTTGGGCACTATAACTAAGGGTATAACCCATTCGCTATCAGCAATGGGGTAGATGAACCCAACTTTTAGAAGCTATTCAATTTCTTCCTTAACTACTTGCTTCAGCTTTGGGTTCAAACGCATCTATGGTTGTCTTAAAGGCTTCATGGAGGGGTTGGTGTAAATCCTATGTTGGCATATGCTAGGATCTATTCTAGTTAATTCAAGATATGACCAAGCGAAGGCTTTTGACCATTTATTTATCACCTTCAGTAGTCTCTCTTTTTTTTGCAGAGCAAGCTTAGCGTTAATAATTACTAGTTTTCCATTTTTAAGAAACGTGTATTCCATACCAGTGGAAAATGGTTTCAGCTCAAGGGGCTCCTGCTTAAAGTTCTCAGGGATTTCCAACTTCCCCTAGTTGGTAGTGGACTTGCTCTAATGCGTCTATGCTATTGATGTAAGTGCAAGTCAAACCCTTAGTTGGTTCCATGCATATGACTGAATTGCTTTCTTGATTAGCTGTCAGCCACTAGGTGCCTTCTTGTCATGTGGCTACTGCATACAAGCATTTTTGTATGTTGATCACTTGTGCATACTGATTACATGCAGGCAGTGCTAAATTGTGCACAAACCATGACCTCTGCACGTAATTACACCCTGTGTCACTGTATGCAATGCATGGAAATTTCTTCTTCTTGATCTTTCTGAATGTATTTTCTTTTGATATTTCTAGGGAAAGATCACAGATTCCTAAGTGCACATCAACTTTGTTTAGCCATGCTCTTCCCATTATGATTGGGAAGTTCCCCTTACCATTGTTTACTTGAATCACTAGGAAGTCAGTTGGATACGACCACCCACAAACAGTGGTGGAAATATCCTCCAGTAGTCCCAATGGGACAGTGATGGATTAGTTGGCCAACTCTAAATGAATGTTACACTTTTGAAGAAAAGGTAGGTTCCAGGCTTTGTACATTTCTTGAGAAATTAAGTTGATCCCAAAACCTAAATCCAAACAAGCCTTGCACAGTTCATTTCTAATGATTTGTAAGTATATCAAAGGACTTCCCAGATCAAAGAATTTCCTAGGAAGATGGCCAGCTTTGATCCAATCAGTGATGACATGTGTTAGCATGACTATATACATTGAATGCGGTGGTTAGGTTGAAGGAGGCTCTGAAGTTTTGATTAATATTGAGGCATCTAAGGAATTAGCTGCCTGTGATTGCAAGGGCTTGGTTGAATTGTTGGTTCTAAATAAAATTATTTTCTTCATGTGGTTGTTAGAACCGACAGTAGATTGAGAGTTAACAGCCCTTGTGGCATTATGTTGTTGCGGTTGGATAGGGATTTCACCCTACATAACTAGAGCAGGTGGTAATAGAGCTATTGGTGGAAGAGATAGGGCTAGATGAGAAAGATGGTGTGTTTGTGGAACATTGCCCCTAGGAGAAGGAGTCCTATGATACTCCTGAGCTTGGTAGTGAGGTTGAGGAGTAACGTGACTGGTAGAGTCACATGGAGAGATTGGCTACTAGACGTAATATCCATATGGGTTAGGTTGTTGGTAAGAATACTATTGCCTTGGTGGTGGCATTCTCCATGATTGTGGATATTGCCATTGTTGATATTGCTTGATTGGTTGTGGTGGAGTTCCCCTTGGATAATATGTTAAGGGTTGGTGGAACTGCCTTGGGTTACCTTGAGGATAAGGTAACCTTCGGGGTGTTTGCCTTTTGTTTAATCATGGGTTGAGTGCATACACCCCAGATTCCTACAAATGTAAGATTATAGAGCAACATCCCTTATGATGGTCATATTGGCATATCTCGCATCCACTATCATTGTATGTATTCGAATCCACAACCTATTCGACGATGGCAAATTTACCCTTACCTTTGTTACATGCATGTTCATTTTCTTTTTTTTTTCTTTTCACACAATCACTACCTTGCTCTCTAGACTCCTCTACTATTTTAAGAATATTTTGAAATCTATTGTCTAGGGAATCCCACATTTGATCTACTTTTGCGAATACTTCTGATGTCAACTTTTGGATAGGCAAAGCTTTCCTATTCACCATCTCTTCGAGTGGTGACTCTTTTTCATCCTCACAAAATCTTACTCCCCTCTTCCAGAGGAAAGGATCTTGGTTATACTCTTCCACACTTTCTCTCTTTTGTAGCTCACCTTCTTCCTTAGCAACTTTCTCTAATAGTCTTTGAATTTGATGGGATCTAAGCTTGGATAGTCTTCCTTGGGCATAAGTCCCAAGGGTTCTTCGTGTTTTATGCCTAAGCCCATCAACGAGATGGTGTAGTTGATCCCTCTACGAATAATCATGGCCAGGACAACGATGTAATAGTGCATAATATTGGCCCATGATGGCATCCAAGGGTTCATGTCCTCCTTGTTTCCAGCCTTGGATTTGCTTTTGTAGGTTGGACACTCAGGAGTACGTTTGGTACTTATCATTAAATAATTCTAACATGGTACTCCATCTATGAATGGATTCTAGTTCTAAGGACCAATACCAGCTTTCTGATTCTTTAACTAGTGTTTGTGGGAACAACTTAAGTTTTTGCCATTCATTCTCTATGTTTTGTAAGGCGCACGCATCATGGAATGCTTGTAAGTGATTCTAAGAATTAGCATTGTATCCCCTTTCAAATCGTGTGATGTTGTTCATATCTAATCACTTGATTCTACTATCTTTTTAGTGCCTTGTTAGAATTCTAATGGCCTCAGTTATGTCTAACATACTTCAAGTAGTGAGTAGGGGTTCATTGTGATTGTCCTGTCTATGGCATCTATGATGCCTATGTTGTTCCCTACTCTCCCTTCTTCTATGTTGTGATTCTCTAGAGTTCCCTCATCCCCTTTCTTGGTTGTTTCATTTATGACTTCCACTTTGCCTACCTTTATCCCCGTGATCTTTTTCTTTATGACTATGTCCAAATACTGAAGGAGAGTGTGAAGGAGATGATGAAAGTGAAGAAGAAGGAGAATCATCATCATGACGGTGTCTACTACCTTCTCTTTGGTGGTCTCGGCCTTGATCGCAATTACAATTAGAATGTCCATCTTTATCATATGTTTGTGTCCCTTTTTCAGAACCTTTGTGCCTGTGGGTATCAGAACCTGGGTTATGAATAGTGTAATGAAGGTTTTGATAGACAACCCCTTGGCCAAAGTCAGGGGAAGGAACATTGTTGTGTGGGTGACTGCCTAAGGTAGGTTCACCACCCTCATTTTCACTTAAGACATGTGAGACATCCTGGGACCACTTACCCTTCAAAGATTTATGATGTCTCTCTTGTTACAAGTCCCTTTGATGTTTTGCCTCTGTGGGACAGTATTCTCTCGAGTCATGGTCTTGCACAACGTATTGTATGTGTAAGTGTTTCATGCCAATTCATGTGAGAGCATGAAGAAGCATGCTTGGAGTTGAACGATTGGGAGGTAACACTATGTTACCTTCTAAGTCTCGCCAATGCAGTTGTTCATCTTGATGGAGGATAAAGGTGAAGTCTGGTATATACTCATCAAGATAAATATATATCACTCGAAATTGTTGAGGGATTGGTGGATCAACGTCATGTGTATTATGTTGCCAATTGTTTCATGTTTCAAACCTAGGCGATGAAGCACTTTCGTACGAAGAAGGAGACATACCTGTTTATTCAATCTGCAATGTATTATTTTTTGTTTTCTCAACCAACCCTAAGGGTTTGTTCCAATAATGTGAAAAATTTCCTATGTTCTAGTTAGTGCACAAACAACTAAGTCCCCGACAATGGCGCCAATGATGAGTGGCGAGATACCTTTATGCTCAACCATACAAATACGAGCATTTCACACACGATTCGGTCGAATTTCAAGGACTAAGTTCTTATGCACCTTTGTGGAATAAGAATGAGTTGGTTAATCGTTGTCTTTCCAAGCTTACCTGTATGTCACAATTGTATGGTTAAGTAAGCTTGAGGCATATGATTTTTATGGCTTTTTATGTGTTTTTATGTCCTATGCTAATAAGGACAGAGAGAGAGATAACTAAGTGACTAATTTAATTTAACTACTGATTAACTAGGATTTAATTAATCCTAACACTAGTATTTGTTCTCACTTGCCATACACATCCTAAACTAGTGCAACACTACCAAGATTACCAAACACTAATCATTACTGGGTTACCAAGTGTTATGCGCATGCTCGAAGTGATCGTACTGAGTGTATTTACTAAGGAGAGTTGTAGGGTGAGAGAGAGAATTAACTAGAAAAGCATTTAATAACAATAATTAACAATAATTAATCTATTCTGGATGCTGCAAGGTTTATCATAAAGTTCATCTTTATTTCCGTACACAAGGTGTGCTCAGGTACACAATGCTCAAATAAAGATTTGTTTGCTTTATGACTTCTACTTCGGGCACGTAGAAATAATTCTAACTCTGAGAGGAAGAAAAGGCAAGAGTTTGGCTAAGGGTCTAATTATCTATTACCAAACCAAGGGTGCCTGCCTCTTATTTATAAGTAAGGAGATAGGTCCTGATATTGGGTATCCGACATCGCATGGTAGGCTCCAATATCATGGACTCGATATCGTGGTTCATCAATTATTATCTTTCATATCAAGATCATTTTGACTTTTCTATACCTCATAGATTTCTTATAACTTAGATAAAAGGATCCTTTATTCAATTGCAAAAGTAAAATGATTGGTAGTCACACATGATCTAACCTTATTTTTAAAATTTTAAGTCTTATTTTGAGTTCATAAGTTATATTAGAACAAGATTGGAAACCAATTAATATATCCTTAGTCATATTATCCAAATTCTCACTTTAAAGCTAATATCTTTTAAACATGAATGAGGCTTTTGGGATAGTTTGATTTTTTTCAAAAGAAAAAAAATAAGTATATAATACAAATCTTTCCCAAATAGTGCCACAAGAAGAAAGTTATGGGGTTTGGACATCTATTTATTGATTATTTCTCTATTAATTATAGTCCAAATCAATGCTTTTTTCAATCTACAATTAGGTCATGTAAATATACTATTAATGAGATCAAGGTCAATGAACTTTGCCTCTGCTATGAGGTGAAACTAATCAACCTTATTTTAATTCTACGTATTGCATCCTAGCTTTAGACCCCTACATTTTTATAATTAAAAAATTATTTTAAATTTGACATTTATCATCTTGGTCTTATGAGACTAAGGAGATCCACAATCATTTTAAACACAATACTCAATGCAATTTTACAATAAATGTTGTCTCCACTAAAATCTCTGCATTGTGTAATCTCTTTTTTAAAAGTATCTTTGATGGTCTCTAAAAGGCTTACTAAAAATCTGTCTCACATATCAGAGAAATGGCTCTTGCTCTGATGTTTGACAGTCATGCCCCCCCCCTATCGGTCGTAGATAAGCTGTCGGTATTGTACTAAGTGGTGTCAATGTGTAAGCACACCGGTTGTTTTCATAGGGGGAGGGGTACTTCCCTAGAATAAAGGGTCCGTAGTTAAGAATCGCTGCATAGCCCAGTGCAGTAAACCTGGGCATTCAACGAACTTCGTGGCTACATCCACCACGATTAGTAAAGTACTTCTTAGCTCAAGAAAAGGAGCTTTCTAGCTACTGACCCCGTTGAGGACCCTTCCGACCAAGCACATCCATATCTATACCATATTTCTCTACAAGTCCATTTACATCTTCAACTAAACCAAACCGTACCTATCATAGTTAGTGAAAATCTGATTATAAAGATCTTTTGCAAATGTGGTTTTCCCAATGCCTCCAATACCACTTATTTCCACTGATGTCACACCAAACTCATTATTGTGACATCTCATTATGAATCATCTCATTATGAATCATACTGAGCAACCCATTCTCTCTTTTAATTACATTCTTGGGAGTATCCATGCATCCGATATTAAGTACCTCACATATCCTCTTAACAATGGTTATGGAAAGTTCACTAGTAAAAAAGAAAACAGTTAAAAATTTGTTTTTACATTATCCACGGTAATATTTACCGCTGGAAAGCATTGAAGTTAAAAACTACCTTCGATGCAGAATATTTCTTTTATATACTGAAATTATGAAATGCTACTATAATTTACTGTGATTAAGCCATAACTACCGGCCAAGTTTACGAACTTAGAAAAAAGAGAACTGCAAGTANAACCGGCCAAGTTTACGAACTTAGAAAAAAGAGAACTGCAAGTACTTTTCAAATTTGAAACTGAAATTAAATTTTAAAAATATAGTTCTGGACCTGAATATCTCACGAGCAACTCCCACGGTAAACAAGAAATCATGTGAAACAATCCTTGTAAAAAGAAAATATTAATGTGTTAACATCACTTACCATTTGCCCTCGTATCCGCTGATTTCTCCAATCTTGTGCAGAGCATGTCTGCATTAATCAATGCCTTCGCTAGAGTTCCTGTTCTTTCTTTTGAGCTTCTCAAAGCCTGCTCAAAAGCTCCTTTGAAATATTTGACTTCTGCAAGTTTAGCATGGTAGAAGATAGGAATCAGAGTAGATGTAGATGTACCTATAACGATGGAAAATGTCGACAGTTGGAAAATACCAAACAAAATCACGCATACACAGTTTTAACCAGGGATCCGTGCGAGGGCCGTGCTCGGAAAATGAATCCGCGGCACCCTGAACGGTCTTGTCGATCAGACAGGGACTTACTAATCAGTAAATCGATGAATATCTCGTGGAACGATCTGATTTGAGGAATCGCAAAATGGGGGGAAAACGACGTAGATGAATTGTAACGATGATAATGCTAAACACGATAAGAGGAGGCTAAGACAAGAGAAACGTTTTGACTTAAGAAAATGTATATCTTATATATCACGTTACAATGGATAGACCCCAATTACTTGATGTAAATCAGGCACAAAACAAGAAGGAAGCTGTCCAAACAGAAGTCCGATCTACCTCGTGAGCCAAAGCTGGGATGTGAGGAAGGTCAAGCTTCGACGTCTACCAATCAACTGTTTCTGACCAATAGAGTCTGCAAACCATGCAAGCTAATCTCGCGATCTTGGATCTGCTTCTTTCACCTTAGGAAGTTTCTGTTCAGGACCGCCAATGATTGCCAATGGAGAAAGTTTTGTCTTCCCCAAAAGAACGATCACTCTTGTTGCCGATGCTCAAAGTGAAACTGTGCTCTGTTTCTGCCAAAAGGTGATGCTGTCAACAATTGCCAAAGTGCTACTCTCTGTATCTCTGCTCAAAGTGATAAGTGCTCCGGTGCTCAGAAAAATGCCCTTGCTTCTTTGGTTTGCCAACCCTTGTATCTTTGTCAACTGGCGTATTTATAGGCTGTGATGTCTTGTGGCAAAGGCGCAACCCTGATGACGTGTGTCCCGGACGTTGCGGGTACTATTGACCGGACCATCTTAGGGTCAAACTTTTATGACTACGCACAATACGCTCATTTGTGTATTGTGCGTGTGAAGAACAGATGTGCGTCGAACATGTTGCAACTGTCTTCGAGTTATATTACGCTCATTCGCGTTGCATTGCATGCATGAGCATAACATAACATGGAAACCATGAATTCAAGCAGTTTTACACTCGCTTATGCAGCCGTGCGTAATGAAGCATAAGTGATGTCTAGCTTGGCGATGCCATACGCTGTGATACGCTACGTTGCGTAATGAGCATATGATGAGCTATCCGTATGCCAAGAGAAAAGGGTTGGTCTGTTGCATTTCCTTAGACTTTGCCTTTGACTGTTTTGGAGCCCATTACGTTGTCGTGCGTAATAGAGTGTAAACCTGGCCTCGAACAAAAGACTTAGCAAAATATATGAGAAGTCGCATATTACGCTGATCAAGCCTCTCCACATGTCGAAGTAAATAGCCTTCTGATGCCGGACTATGTTTAAATAGAATCATGCTAAGCGTCATTACGCCATGTCGTGTGATATAGCATAAAACAAAGAAAGCATAGAAAGATTGAGAATCTGCACAGGAGGTTAACAACTTGATTCTACGAGCCTCTTGGTCTTGCTCTGTCTTAATCTTCCTTCTGGAATTCTGACATGCGCCCTCGCCTGAATTGCAAATCTTTGCCTCAGGCCGACTCGCAATTTTCACGGTGTTTCAATGACCCCTCTTTGTTAACAGTTAGAGGGCTTGCCCGAAAGACGTTGACAAAGAATACGAAACATCGGATTGGTAAAAGCGAGAACAACGTTCATCCATGGCTGCTCAAGCGTTGCCTTGTCAATCATGGAAGGGCAAAGATGGAGGGAATGGGAGATAGAATGATATAGTAGGAAACAGGTTCAGGGAAGACGTAAAATGAGTCAGGATGGTTGGAGTATGGAATACGCTTACTGAATGCACAAAAATGTACACATGCTTATGTCAATAGGAATGCTTCCAGATCAGCATAGCGCATCAGCCTGAGGTTTCTCTGTTACAGATTATAGCAAGAATGCTTGCAAAAGGAGCATGGCGCATCACTTCTGCGATGTCTCTACTACAGAGCTTAATCGTGTTATGGGCTTGATTATAGTGTGAGTGTGAAAGCGGGGTGTTTGCGTATATAGTTTTTGCATATGGCAAGCAGGTAGTAGGGATGAAACGAAATAAGAGCTAACGGTAGAATTACGAGAGGTATAGGCATGAAGTTCTAAGTGGACGGGCAAACCTCAGCAGCCATCTCGAAACGCTGTTTGTACTTCATCGCTCAGATGAACGCACCTTTGAACCACATCCTCGAAGCAAGTAACCTGCAACCACAAAAGACAACAGAAAGTGCCATTGCAAGTGTGAAGAAGAGGTGAGGTTGTTGAAACGAGCACCATTTGATGCGAGATAGAGCGCTCGGGCTGTGAAGAAGGAGCTGGAGCATGAGGCCGAAACCTGTAATCTCGACGCTCGGCCCAACATATCGTCGCCAAAAGGCATCAGACACAATGCAGCTAACTAGTTGTGTAGGGAACCAGCTAGATGAATCTGCGAAGGTAGCGTCCGATAGCGATGATCCGCAAAGGTCCACGAGCTCGTTGTCGACAAGGATTTCATCGAGGCTCCATGGTGGAATAGGGTATGACATTGGTTGTTGCGCTGTCGTCTACGTGCACTCTCCAGATCTAGTATTGATCGACCCGGATGGTGATAAACATAGGTTCAGTTGTAACCTGAACCTTCTCCAGATCATCTTTGATAGACTCATCGTGAAAGGTCAGCGAGGTAGGCTTGGGTTGCTCAGCTTCAGAAGGAAACATGACAGCATGTATCGCTTCCTCTTCAGCTGGTAAGCTTTCATCCACTGATATGGATGTCAGCATGCGTACCATAGCCTCACGGTGTTCCTGAGATGTCACAAGCAGGTCGTAAAGGCTCAGCATTGTGTTCTTTTGCTTGAGAGCCTGTTTGACTTGCGTAAATGTGTTGAGGAGGTCCTTCTCTCGGCTGGGTTGTTTATCCCCTTTGTCCTCTTCCATTCGGCTCAGAAGACGGATCTCCTGAGGTGGAGCGGTGTCAGTCGGGGGGTTGATCTTTTTCTTGCCAAGAGAAGGTGGTTTCGTTTCTGCACCTTTATCCTGCCCCTGAGGTACAGGCGAAGGCGCAGAGGCCAGGGGCCTAGGCTTAGGGAAGCCGAGCGTAAGATGGTCTTTCATTGCGTTAACTGATGTGTCCTCTTCCTTTCATTTGGGAGGTGATGGTCGACTCTTTGTGTTGGAGGTCTGCCCCTGCGTGAGAGGAGCAGCTTGTGGTTTTGATGCCCTAATAACGAAAGGTGCCCTAGGTGTGGGCGCGGACGAGGCCGCGGCTTGACTGTCACTGCGTGACTGAGGGTGTATCCGAGAAGGTGCCCGTATGATGAAGGGCGGCCTCAAGAACCCATTGGCTGTCGATGAAATGGTTGGCCCCCTTTGTGAGCTGGCAGGCACACGCAAAAAAAAGGCTGTTTTGGCGGTTCCCTCCTCTCACTGTCCATACTTACCACAGTGATTGTATAAGGATCATCGTTTGCGTTCAATGGGTCCTTATATACATGCAATGTTTGGTTTTCTGGACGCATCGGGTTAATGCTGTCTAATTTTAGATGACCTTCGTCGATCATGCGTTGAATGTCATCCTTCAACGCCCAGCAGTAATCTGTATCGTGACCACACAGCTGGTGGTAGTCACAGAAACGGTCTAGCCTGAAAGATCTGGGAACTGGTGGTTCGTTAGGTAGGGCTAGGGAAGGGTTCTTCAGCAGTTCACAGTGGTGCCCATGATGCTTCAGAGCTTCCTCAGATATCTTCTTAGGTTGAATGTGCCCTACCACTAACAGTTGTTTCAACAGTTCAGAATGTTTTACAGGTAAGGCCGCATATTTTGAACGATCCTTACGCTCAAAATTTGGCTTTGGTTGGGGGGGCCCTTTAGGGGTAGTTGTGTCTTGGCTGGTGCCGGCCCCAGCCGTGGTCTCAGGAGGCACCGTGGGTGCCTTCTTGTTCTTAGTCTTTGTACCCTTAGTCATCGCAGCTACTGTCGTTGTTGCTGCCTTACCCTTGTCTTTGGCCTTGTTGTGTGCGTTTCTATAGGCGACATACGCCGGGTCTTTGCTGGCCTCCGCAGCATCTTGGATGCTTTTAACTTGAGCGAAGGTCTGATGTAGGGAGTTGGGGGAAAGATAATACAGCTTTGAATTAATAAAGTCATTGACCGCTCCTTTGAATATAGCCAGCAGATGTGAGTCCACGATCGGCTCGCGGATCTCATTCAAGGTAGCATTCCATCGCTGTATAAACTTTTGGACGGGCTTGAGCGGGTCATGTTTCACCCCCATGAGCTGATCCAATGTCACTTCTGGTTTCAAATTGTATTTGAAGTGGATCACAAATTGGGTCAGCAGCTTTTCCAAGGTTGAGATGGAAGAGCGTGGGAGGGCTCGGTACCAATCCAAAGCTTTCCCTGTTAAAGACATTACAAAGACTCGGATGATCATGTGTGGCCATTGCTGTAGCAACAAGGACTCGGACCTGAAGATAACCAAGTGAGCATTGGGATCCCCCTCCCCATTGTACTTGGTAAAATGAGGGAGAGACATCCCAGGAGACAACGACAGCATAGGGATCACTGGACTAATCGGATCATCTTGGTAAAAGTCTATGATCTGAATGGTATCAGAACCGGTGGCTTTGAGGCGTCGAACCTCCTTGGTGAGAGTCTGTATAAGCTAGAAAGCTTGGTCCAGACCTATTGACGGAGGTGTCTGTGCAGAAGGCATAGNTCCATGTTATTATGAGGTATTTGTACTTGCAGCCCAGACGGCTGCGCGGTGGCTGGCGGCATGACAGGGAAATGCATCTGCACGGTCATGGCTGGGTCAAGAGGAGCGGCCTCTCCGTTGAAAGGAAACAAGGGATTTATGTACGTTTGGGGGCTTAGAGTATGGAACGAATGTTCCGACTGGGCTGCCAATTCATCCTCTTCCTCTTCCCCATGCTGGGGCTCCAACATAGCCCGTGAAGCCTGGCCTTTGGTCATGACCAACTATGTTATAAGTTCATGTTGATGTTCGGTCAAGGGAATAATGTCGTAGGCTATTGGTTTGAAATCATGGCCCCCACGATGGATCATCTCAAAGTTGCGTTTTGCTTCGATCTCGGCTCAGCTGAGAGCCAGCTTCGCCTGGATCTTAACACAGATGAAATTGTATTCTTCAGGGGTTATGACTGTGAAAACGGGCTTCTTCCCCTGAAGTCTCAATGACCGGCGCGCTGGTCCTTGAGATCCCGTTGCGCCAGGCGCTGGTCTAGTGACCACGATAGGGTTCACAGATGTGGCACCCAAATCGGCAGGGACCATGGCGGTTGTGGTCGTGTAAAAGGAATCCATTGATCAATGAGATTGACGGTGACTGATAATGAGATCTAAAAGATGGCTGGCAATAAGATCACAAATAGGCTTTCTGCCCTGTAGGATTCCAAAGGAATTGTTGCTGAGACTGATCTACACCACACGATTTGCTGTAAACTTCCTTGGAGGTATTACGTCTACGGTTTAGGGTATGGATCGCGAACAGGGCTACCCGCAATAGTTGGATCGGAACCTAAAAGGCCCTCCTTCTAGCGCCAGAAAACTGTAACGACGGAAAATGTTGGCAACTGGAAAATACCAAACAAAATCGCACGTACACAGTTTTAACCACGAATCCGTGTGAGTGCCGTGCTGGGAAAATGAATCCGCGGCACCCTGAACGGTCTTGTCGATTAGACAGGGACTTACTAATCAGTAAACCGATGAATATCTCGTGGAACGATCTGATTCGAGGAATCGCAAAATGGGGGGAAAACGATGTAGATGAATTGTAACGATGATAACGCTAAACATGATAAGAGGAGGCTAAGACAAGAGAAACGCTTTGACTTAAGAAAATGTATATCTTATATATCATGTTACAATGGATAGACCCTGATTACTTGATGTAAAGCAGGCACAAAACAACAAGGAAGCTGTCCAAACAGAAGTCCGATCTACCTCGTGAGCCAAAGCTGGGATGCAAGGAAGGTCAAGCTTCGATGTCTACCAATCAACTGTTTCTGACCAATAGAGTCTGCAAACCATGCAAGCTAATCTCGCGATCTTGGATCTGCTTCTTTCGCCTTAGGAAGTTTCTGTTCAGGACCGCTAATGATTGCCAATGGAGAAAGTTGTGTCTTCCCCAAAAGAACGATCACTCTTGTTGCCGATGCTCAAAGGGAAACTGTGTTATGTTTCTGCCAGAAGGTGATGCTGTCAACGATTGCCAAAGTGCTGCTCTTTGTATCTCTGTTCAAAGTGATAAGTGCTCCGGTGCTCAGAAAAATGCCCTTGCTTATTTGGTTTGCCAACCCTTGTATCTTTGTCAACTGGCGTATTTATAGGCTGCAATGTCTTGTGGCAAAGGCGCAACCTTGATGACGTGTGTCCCGGACGTTGCGGGTACTGTTGACCTGACCATCTTTGTGTCAAACTTTTATGACTACGCACAATACGCTCATTTGCGTATTGTGTGTGTGAAGAACAGATGTGCGTCGAACATGTTGCAACTGTCTTCGAGTTATATTACGCTCATTCACGTTGCGTTGCATGCATGAGCGTAACATAACATGGCAACCATGAATTCAAGCAGTTTTACGCTCGCTTATGCTGCCATGTGTAATGAAGCGTAAGTGATGTCTAGCTTGGCGATGGCATACGCTGTGATACGCTGCGTTGCGTAATGAGCGTATGATGAGCTATCCGTATGCCAAGAGAAAAGGGTTGGTCTGTTGCATTTCCTTAGACTTTGCCTTTGACTATTTTGGAGCCCATTACGTTGCCATGCGTAACAGAGTGTAAACCTAGCCTCGAACAAAAGACTTAGCAAAATATACGAGAAGTCGCATATTATGCTGATCAAGCCTCTCCACATGTCGAAGTAAATAGCCTTCTGATGCCGGACTATGTTTAAACAGAATCACACTAAGCGTCATTACGCCATGTCGCGTGATATAGCGTAAAACAAAGAAAGCATAGAAAAATTGAGAATCTGCATAGGAAGTCGACAACTTGATGCTACGCGCCTCTTGGTCTTGCTCTGTCTTAATCTTCCTTCTGGAATTCTGACATGCGCCCTCGCCTGAATTGCGAATCTTTGCCTGAGGCCGACTCGCAATTTTCACGGTGTTTCAGTACCCATGTGGTATTTTCCCAGCATCATCACCAATTCCTTAAAGACACCACACAGATTCTGCAAATCTACTGGAAAGTATGCATACACCCATTTTGGAAACTGCAATGGCTTTCTCAATTGCCTCCGGAAAACTCTCCCCGCTCTGAAACTCTTCTTTGTATCAGGCCCTCTGTGACTGATGAACACATCGAACTTGTTATTGATAGAATCCTCATTACTTGAGTATGATGACCCAAGAACCGACTGCAGTAGCTCTGAGGAAGGCCCAGGCTGCAGATCCTGTCTTCTGGTTGTCAGGGAGTCTGTATACTCTACTTCTTTCTTTTGGCTTCTCCGGAATAATGCTCTTATTATCATATCACAATACTTGATTTTTTTTCGTGTTTAATAATACGGAGCAGCTTAGTTGCCATGTTTTCAAACATTTACCCACTTCCTGCAAAGTCAAATACAGAGAAACAGAAAGGCAGGTCTATGACTGGCACCAAAACACTCCACTTATGCAGCGGCAATAATGCAATGCAATGCATATTCACTTGTTTGAGGTAAGGAAGTTCACCTAATTCACATCAAATCAGAGCAATGTATCGTCCAAAATATTCAGAGCAGAGCAGAGCAATGTATCATCCAAAATATTCGCAGCAGAGCAGAGGAACAAATGCACCTCCGCGTGATGGAGAAGGTGCAACGAAATTTCAAAGATCAGTGTTTATTGTGTTTTGGTCAAAAAGTGTGGACCATATGCTCCAACACGACAAGGAGGATGTCGGCATGAAGAATATCTGGCATTTGCTTTTCATCCGCAAATTATCACCTTCCACGTTCACGCTTACCTAACTTTAAACAATAAGCTCCTTCAAATAAGTTCCCTAGAGTGGAAGGTAAAGCGATGAACAGAATTTTAATCCGAGCAAACTTTTTTAAAATTTTTTCTTCCGTAGATTACGGAGGCCTGTCCAAGCTAAAGCTGAAATTATACAAAGGAATTTTATGCGGTAGAACAGGCCGAAGTGGAAATGCTTTTTAAATTTACAAGGCTCATAAAAATTAATTAGGAAAAACAAGACAAAATATATGGGAAGGTAGATATACTGTACAGCAACTAATACAGCAATAACGCAACTCAATGCAAATTATACTAATACAGCAATACTGCAATTCAATGCAAATTCGTTGTTTAATGTAAGGAAGTTCACCAAAGTCACAGCAAAGCATAGGAATATAACGTCCAAAATTCCTTGGGTCAAGGACTTTCCTATTTGCAATGAAGTGATGGCTAAACAAAAGCCATGTGAACGCAGAAAAGAAAAGGAAAAAGTTTTACTCTGCGTAACGCAAAAGGTACTGTGCATAATGTGGAAAGGTGCTACGGAATCTGAAATCTGAACGGAATTTGGAAAAGATTCAATTAATCAATGCAACACGGCATCGGATTGTGTTCTGGTCAAAAACCCTTCTGCAACACGTCAAGGGTAACGGTATAGGCAGCGTAGAATGAATCAGATGGTACAGCATTTTCAAAATCTTGTATTAATCCCGTTGCCTGTGCAGTGGTAGGACCTACGGTTATAATTTTCAAAAATGTACCAACTTTGCACTTTGCAAGCCTTGGAAAATTAAAAGCCATTATCAAATAAATACTTAGGCCACATCTCCCTAGCATGCTCTGCAAAATAAATTTAAGATTGAACCCCAAAGTTCTTTTATAGCAAAATAACATGAAAAATTTCGATTGTTTTTATACTTTTTTGAAAAAAGTTTTTCCAATGAGAGTGTTTTCGAGTAACAGAGATTCATCACGCAATATTCGGCTGAAAATTTGGAAAGGTAACCTGCAATAATAGATGTTGTCCTGTCTCCGTCTTAAAGGCGTCGACTTGAATTTCAGTAATGTGTGAACGTATCGGGATTGGAGTGATTATTCCATCTCGTTTTTTTGACTATCATGGATGGTGTTGCAGATCGTTGAAATGGGTGTAAAGCTGTATCAAAAGAATCTGATTCATGGAAGCAAGGAATCGAGGATTTGTGATTCTGAACATGTTTGGGTATGTGTGCTTAAAAAAAAAGTGGGGACTGGATTCTTGCGGAACGTAATAGAGAAAATTTAAATATATTATGTTTTTTTTAAAAATTAAGTCTCATATATCATTTTAAAAACATTGCAGAATATTGAACAAGAACACTGTAAATCCAAAATATTGTAAATGCTTAAAAATTGCACAGACGATTGCAATATCACCGTTAAACTGAAGCAAGAAAATTTTCAAAGGTATGAGGGCATTGAATCCATTTCCTTACTCAAGAGCCATAATCCAGCCAAACATATAATTTCTGCAACAACCAAAATGATAGCAATAACATGAAACCCTTTTGTTACTCAATCCAATCTTTCAAAAAATGAAATTAAGACTCAACCCTTAACCAAGACCTGTGAGTAGCATGGTAGGGCCATGTTGAAGATGATCCCATTATAAGAAGACATAACTTAACTAAGCTAGGCACAGCCCAGTAACTCATCTCACCTAGGTAATCCAAAACCTTTGGAACGTTGGGGAATGGGCACTAGTCATGATGAAGGGGAAAGTAAAATCAGAGTGCCATGAGCTTTCATATGGCCATTGGCCATGTGCTGCTGCGCTTCTTTGGCTCATAAGCAACCAGATTTTAAAAAATAGTTGAACAAACATCCATCCGTCATGATCATGATTCATGATCCATGACGATGACCCTGTTTTGCTTTTTATTTTTTCAGCAGAGATATGAGAAAAAGAGCAAAAATCAGCAATGACCAATAAACATGCGTGAATGTGTGACTCATGGCGGAACCTTTGACGCTCCAAAAGGCCAGTCCATGCATATGCAATGTTTTCCTTTCACGCCCCGTCCCAAACTTGATTTCGGTAAGACCCAAACTTGGCCCTTCGGCCTTCGGTTACCAAAGTAGGGCTGCTATCGATTCGCCGATAATCAAACGTTTGATTGATTGTTGGTCACTTTTCAATGAAATGAAGTTTCTGGTAAGAAATGAAGTTTCTGGTAAGATTCAGAACAGAAGATTTTAATGCACAATGCAGACATCTAGAACAAGGAAAGGCAAGAATCAAAAAGATAAGAATAATACAAGGCAAGGTAAGACATTTCAATATATATGCACAAATCCGGACAAAATTTCATTGGAAATTATGAAATACATGTTCATTGCGGATTTAATGTGCTTCTGTATGCATTCCCGAATTCAATGTGAACAGTTTGTCAAAATTTATTTGGAATCATGAATCTCCAGCCCATAGCATCGTGGTGGAAAATATTATCGCTCCAGTCTGGTAAGCATGAAATTACTTGGAAAGTGCATAAAAGCAAACGTATCCCATGCTTGACGACCATCAAATAATTGCTTAGAATCAGAATTACAGTGGTAGCAGTGTATACATGAGAGAGGCAACTTCGTTTCGATCCTTTTAATCATTGCACCAAGGAATATCTCTTCAGGATTTTCACTTGCATTGACTAGAACCGACCTTATGTGTGATTCTATGCGTTCACTCTGTGTAAGTTAAATAAGTTTTATGATAAATTTACGTCTTAGAAGCTGGGCTGTGTCTATGCCTCTGATTTTCATCGGGATGCTGTCAAAGATGTTACCCTTACTCGGTATCAAAAGGACAAATGAAGAATATAATTATGAAACCGTATTCAACAAACTTTTGTATTGCTTATTGCCAAGATATTTTTTAGTTATAAGTTAAAAGTTTCATTCAGATGCGCTGGTCATTCTGCATGTTTAGCCAAAAAAATTTGTATGGACACTTTTTCCTTGCTTAAAAAACAGAATTTATATTTTTATATTTGGTTCTTATTTTTAATTCAAAGATGAGTGTCGTGATGACTTGCTCTATGCCACAGGGTCAAATATTTTCTATATTAAAAAAGAGATTGGTTATAATGCAAGATTTTGTTAAAAATATTTACTTGCTGCATTAAAATGCAGGACTTCTTTGGAAATCATGCTCTGCAAAATAAATTTAAGATTGAACCCCAAAGTTCTTTAATAGCAAAATAAACCCAGCAAAAGGTTTGTAGATGAAAATTTTGGATTGTTTTTATAGTTTCTTGAAAAAAGTTTTTCCAAGGAGAGTGTTTTTGAGTAGAAGAGATTCATCGCGCAATATTCGGATGAAAATTCGGAAAGGTAAGCTACTACGATAACAGATGTCCTTAATAAAATTCCATCCTAAAAGCGTCCTCCTCAATTTGCGGAATGTGTGAACGTATCAGGTAAGATACAATAATAGACGTTGTCTTATTAATAAAGCTCCGTCTTAAACAGGTCCTCTTGAATTTCTGGAATGTGTCTTAAACGCGTCCTCTTGAATTTCAGGAATGTGAATATATCGAGATTGAAAAGGTAAGCTACAATAATACACGTTGTCCTATTAATAAAGCTCCGTCTTAAACAGGTCCTCTTGAATTTCTGGAATGTGTCTTAAACACGTCCTCTTGAATTTCAGGAATGTGAATATATCGAGATTGAAAAGGTAAGCTACAATACACGTTGTCCTATTAATAAAGCTCCGTCTTAAACGCGTCCTCTTGAATTTCAGGAATGTGTGAACGTATCGAGATTCTCGGTTTTTTTTTTTTTTTTACTAAGAGGATCATGGATGGTGTTGTAGACTGAAAATGGGTGTAAACAAAGTTGTTAGTACCATTTGTCTACCAGTGATTATTTTAAAATTAAACTACGTTGAAAGGTCAAGAAAGGTGGATTACAGTAAGACAACGAATTTTTGTACCAGTTATACAATGAACTTGCTGTAACATTTCGCTCCTGCTGCCACTACGCCGGCATCGCTTGATTTTAGATGATACGCATGCGCTTGAGCAGATTTCCACACCGTTATCGCATCCAAACGTCATCGCTGCCGCCCAAACGGCAGCATTCCTGCTGGAGCTATATATTTCATTATTTTGATGATGGTGCTTCTGTTTCACAGGGATCCCCTTGAAATCCATCTCTCCAATTTGGGTTGTTTTTTACCTTTGTTGTAACTCTTTCTTTTGTTTTGTAATGGCAGCACAATGTTCTGAGTCTATCCAGGCACACAGAAAGAAAAAGTCTCACAGGAGTGAGGTTGAGAAAATGAGGACGATGGGCACCAGAGATCAGAGCGCCAAAGTCTAAAAAGAAAATCTGGTTAGGTTCATTCTCATGTAGAGCAGGCTGCCAGGGCTTACGATGCTGCAGTGTATTGTCTTAAAGGACCCAATTCTTATTTTAATTTTCCTGATTCTCCTCTGAACAATATTGAACCTGTTGTGATAGATTCTGCTGACGCAGTTCGCGCGTATGCAATGCAGTTGGATTCAGTTAGGGATACTGTGAAAACTGCAGCGAGATCCGAAATAGATGGTCATATTATTTCTGTTGCAGAGCAAACACCTAACAACAACAACATTGGTGATGATCAGCTGACAGATCAGAGAGTTTTGGGTGGCATTTTTGATGATAGAATAGTTACTTTGAACCATTATTTCTCTCTCCACCAACCTGATGAACTGCAAGTGGAGTTCAATAATATTGACAATAATATTGATAGTTTCACGACTTATGGGATTTTAGTGAATTCTGCAATATTTAAACCCTTGTGCCTGTGTCAATTTTGAATGAAAAGATTTTGATCATTATGATATTGTAATAGCCTATGCTGCAATGAAATTGAAATGCTGTCATGTAATGCAGAATATTGAAAATGATGTAAATTGAAATGCTGTCATGTAATGCAGAAGATTGAAAATGATGTCTTAGTTCAGTGGTAAGAGTTTGGCTTAGCAATCCATAATCATTTTTTAGAAATCTCATTTTTAGTTAATTGTTTCAATTTTCCAAAGTCATATTTTCATTATGGAAATATGTAATTCATAAAAATATTTAATGTGTAGCTATTAAAGTCCTGCCTTTTCTTTTGTTAGTTGTTTCAATTTGCCAAACCCATATTTTGGTGCTAGTTGTTTCAATTTGCCAAAGCCAAATTTTGGTACTACTATAACTTCAAAAATGGGATCTAATTGACAAATCGGGAGCCTTTTTTATAAATTGGATGGGGAAAAATCTAAATAAATTAGTGTAAGAATCAAATTAAGATTAAAATCGTAAATACCAGAAAAATAGAGCAGTTATATCCAATGATATTGGTAGCTGCATTTTCTAATTTTTTTCATCTAAGATCAAAATTAGAGTGGAAAATCAAATATAGAAATTTTAGTTTTTCCTTAGTAAACCTAAAAAATCAATAAATTATCATATTATAAATTAGATTAAATGTCCCATCCAATTTTGAATGGGCTTCAATTTTGCATTGGGATATATCCCAGATCTTGCAATTAATCACAGATTTCTCAAACTATGAATGCTACTATTCCAAAAATAAAAAATAAAAAATTCAAAATGGAGTGGGAATCTAATCAGTGGGGAAAAAATAATTGCAAAAATAAAAATTAAAAATTCCAATTGGATGGAGAATTCAAAACAGAGGCAATTAGAAAAGGAAAAAAAAAAAGAATTTCAATCTAAGCTATAGAAAAATAGATCTATTGCAAAAATAAAATTAAAAATATTGACTTGAAGTGAAAATACAAAGTAGTCAGAAACAAAAACATTATCAAAATATATAACTTTCTAGAATCTTAAGAGAACCTCATGTTTCATATAAGCTTACAACGCCTATAAACATATTTATGAATATGAACTATGAGGTTTAAATGCAAGTGGGAATTTGACATTATTTTAA
>MNCI01024817.1:110858-145745 GCA_015680685.1 Gnetum montanum
AATCTTGCCAAGAATATTTATTTGAAACTAAGATGCCTAAACAATCATATAAGGAGACAATTCTAAATTTTTCTAACTTAAGATAAAAACCATCATTTTGATTTTGCTAACATTGAATTATATCCTAAGCAAAGACAAATATCATCTAAAATTTAAAGCATATAGTTAGTTTGATTATTATTTTTTACTATGATAACTAAGTCATCAATAAACATTAAAATATTCATAGGAAAATTTCTAACTCTAATAGATTCCAATGCAATAGAAGACATTCATTATTCTAATTCATTAAAGAAGATGCTAAATAAAGTGGGTAAAAGTGGACATCCTTTTTTTAATCCTAATATTATTATTTAGAATAAATTTTTCATATGTGTTATTATTCACGAATATAATTTTTATTAAATTATTCAACTTTCAAATATCAAATATAAGGTCTTTAGGAGTATTAATATCCTTCAATTGCCTCCACAATTTATACTAAATAACTAAGCCATAAGCTTTGGAAAAATCCACAAAGCAAAGATAAAGCTTATTAGATGGTCCTTTAGCTTGATCCATACAATACATTAATGTAATCAAGTGAGCCATTATAGAGTAATGCTGCCTAAAACTTGCATGTAAACTTGCCCAAACATTGTTTAATTCTACCCTACTCTTAAGCCTTCTTTCAAGTACATTGCGTAAAAATTTTGTAATGAGATGGTTGATCATAATGAATATCTAGTTGTTAAGCTTATTTCTATTACCTTTTTAAAATAATATTACTATTTTATTGATGCATCAATCTTCTAAATACCCATTATATATATTTGAAGGTAAAAGCTTACAAGTTTCTATACAAATTATGGTTCCTCCTCATTTAAGCAACTCTACATGCAATCCTGAAGTATTTATTACATTGTTAGAAACTAGTCAACTGAACCCTACTTCTATCTCAGCTTGAGTAATGTATAGAGGTAGTGGAGAGGTAGAGTGAATATGCATACCCTATTCATGTTTAAAATGATCTTTAAAGAATTTAAAAATTGCTAAAAAATCAAAATTCTAATCTTTTGGTAAAAACATTATCAAAATATATTAGGATTCTTCTTAATCATATTGAGGAGTTATGTATGATGCTTCTTGATAAATTTTTTTTCACCAAATAAGATTTTTGTGTATTTTAGTGACCTCGAGATCATGATTAGTTCTTTTAACCTACAATGAAACTTGTTTACACTCAATGTCGAACTATAAGTTTTCTTTCCTATCTTCTAACAATGATGTTACATTGGAGGCTACCATTACTAGAATTTCTATAATGATATTATAGCCTTCATTGTGAGCCCAAAGTATATCAACTTCCTCTCTATATTATTGCTATTGATTCTTTGTTAATTTGACATTATATATTCTTTTACTTCATTTGGCAATCTTGCATATAGCTTTGATATTGAAAATGATACAATGGTGTGATGATTCAAGTAATCTATCACTAATAATAAAATTAGAAATTATGTTCAAATTGTCATGAGTGCAAACAAGTAGGTTAATAATTGATTTTCCTTGAAAACCTTCAAACGTATATAGCATAGAATTTGAATATTTGGAAATACCTTTTAGAAGTAAAAGATAAAAAGAATGTAGCTAATATATTGATTTTTGACCAAATCTATTTGTACAAATATTAAAAGAAACACGTGTGCATTAATCATATACCAAATAATTAAAATATGCTTTAGAACTTATCCAAAAGAACTGCAAGTATTGAAATTTCCTTATATAATTACTCTTCTAGTATGGACAAGTTTAGTAATCATTCCCTAAATATTAAAACGGGCATTCTTTGTATAGTTTTAAACCATCATAAATAGAAAGTGTTTCTAGAATAAAGTAATAGAAAGCAAGAAAGATAAAACATATTGGTTATGATTTTTAACCATATGTATTGCTTATGATCATCAATTTTATCATAGTCTACACAATGCATAAACTCATCTCTCACTAAATGTGTGATACCCCTAAAGACTCCTCCTCACTTACCGGTCTTTGCTATTTTAATGGAATATTTTTGAAAACCTAAATTAAAAACTTTGTAGAATCTTCTCTCTCCTTGGACAAGTTATTGATTAACCTCAAAATTTAACAACATTACCTATCTATTGAGTTTTTAATTTATAGAAATGGTATTGTTGCATGTTTTGAAAAAACATATTTTATATAATTTACTAATAATTTTAAAATTTCTGTTTCACATCTAGTTTATAATTTGTGAAGGGCTTGATCTATGTATTGAAAATATGCATTAGCATTATGAACACCACATTTTTATATAGTTAACTTAATTGAAAAATGGATTTGACTACTCGGAAAAGGTGTATTTGTAAGTTATGCAAGTTACAAGCCCTTGAAGATTAGTTACATGTGTTTCTGTCTTGTGTTGTGACTGCCCATTGAGATCATTCGAGATAGTGTTACAATGTTACAACAAAAAACTTGCATGAACAAAAAACTTGCATGACGTATTTTTCCTGCCCTCATTAGTGTTTGGTCTATTTTTAAAGTCTATGGTTGTTTTTACATGAAAATGTAATTTTTATTCAATAAATTCTATGTGTTTTTGGACATAATAAAGCTTCAATTTTATTTTATATATTTTGAACTCTAAAAAATTTCTAGTACATTATCTGTGGCCAAGGGCCCGTATGCTTGTATGAAGTCATTTCCCAAGTTATTGAGATAAATAATAAGTTGACAAAAAAGTATGAGTGACAAAGATTTCTGTTTCTCATGTATTAATACTCATATTTTGAGAAAAGTGGACAAAAAACTGAATCCTAATCCAGCAATGGAATGTGTATTGCCAGAGGAGTAGTGACGATATGTATTGCCAGTAGGGACGACAAACAGACAAGTGACATAGAGATGAGATCCAAAGTAGTGGTCTGTCATGTCATGCATGGAATTGCTTCAAAATTTCTTAAAAGCAAACGTGTCGCATGCTCAAAGACAAAATACTTGACTGGAATCAGAATTAAGATAAATATTTCCCTTTCCAGTGGTAACAGCAGTATAGCAGCAGTGTAAACATGAGACAGGCAACTTCGTCATGTCCTAATCATTTCACAAAGGGATGCCGTTTTTTGAGAAATTAAAGGGTAATGCCGCAATGCAATGCAAGTAGCCAGATGAACAGTGAGGATAGATGACAAAATATTATCGCTGCCAGTCCTTTTACTCATTGCGCCAAGGAATACGTTTCCAGGATTTGCAGTTGCATTGACTTGCATTGCCCTTACTCGGCAGCATTGACGTTAAAAGGACAAATGAAGTATATAATGATGAAACCGTATTCAACGAACTTTCGAACAAAGCTTGTTTGGCAATATATTTTTTCTAGTATTTTTTTTTTTGTTATAGGTTAAAAGTTTGATTCAGATTTAACACAATTCTGCTTTGGGCGCTGGTCATTCTGCATATTTAGCCAAAAAATTTGTATGGAGACTTTTTCCTTGCTTAAAAAAGTTATATTTGGTTTTTATTTTCTAATGGAAAGATGAGTGTCCTGACTTGCTCTATATTCCAGGGTGAAATATTTTCTATATTATAAAAGAGATTTGTTATAATGCAAGTTAAACAATATTTACTTGCTGCATTAAAATGCAGAATTTCTTTGGAAATCATGCTCTGCAAAATAAATTTAAGATTGAACCCCAAACTTTTTTAATAACAAAATAACATCTTCCGATGAAGAAAAAGGTTTGTAAATGAAAAATTTCGATTGTTTTTATAGTTTTTTGAAAAAAGTTTTTCCAAGGAGACTGTTTTCGAGTAACAGTGATTCATACGCAATATTCGGAAAGGTAAGCTCCTTCATATTATCGTTGTCTTGAACGTACCGATATTGGAGTGATTTTTCCACCTCCTTTTTTGACTAAGAGGACCACGGATGGTCTGTGTAAGTACCATTTGTCTACTAGTGATTATTTTCAAATTAAACGAGAAAGATGGACAATGAACTTGCCGTAACATTTCGCTGCTGTTCCTATTACGGCAGCATCGCTTGATTCTAGACGACACACACTTAAGCATATTTCCACAACCTTTCTAATGAAATGACGTGTATATGTTCGTCATCGGTGCCACGCAAATGAAAGCATTCCTGCTGAAGCTATATATTTCATTATTTTGATGATTGTGCTTCTGTTTCACAGGGAGCCCCTTGAAATCCATCTCTCCCATTGGGGTTGTTTTTTCCCTTTGTTTTAACTGTTTCTTTTGTTTTGTAATGGCAGCACAATCTTCTGAATCTATGCAGGAACACAAAAAGAAAAAGTCTCACAGCTTCAGAGGAGTGAGGTGGAGAAAATGGGGACGATGGGGGGCAGAGGTCAGAGTACCAAAGTCTACAAAGAAAATCTGGTTAGGTTCATTTTCAGCTGTAGAGCAGGCTGCCAGGGCTTATGATGCTGCAGCGTATTGTCTTAAAGGACCCGATTCTTATTTTAATTTTCCTGATTCTCCCCCGAACAATATTGACCCTGTTGTGATAGATTCTGCTAACGCAATTCGTGCTGTTTCTCATGCTTATGCAACGCAGTTGCATTCAGTTAGTGATACCGTGAAAACCGCACCTGGATCAGAAATAGATGATCATATTATTTCTGTTGCAGAGCAAACACCTAACAGCAACAATAACATTGGTGATGATCAGGTGACAGATCAGAGAGTTTGTGGTGACTTGTTTGATGATACAATAGTTACTTGGAATGATTATTTCGACCTTTTTGATGATACAAAAATTACTTTGAATGATTATTTCTCTCTCGACCAACCTGATGAACTGCCGGTGGAGTTGAATAATATTGATAGTTTCCCCGACTTATGGGATTTTCCTGAATTTGGCAATATTTAAACCCTTGTGCCTGTGTCAATTTTGAATGAAAAGATTTTGATCATTATGATATTGTAATACCCTTTCCTGCAATGAAATTGAAATGTTGTCATGTAATGCATAAGATTAAAAATGATGTTTTGGTTTAGTGGTAAGAGTTTGGCTTAGTAATCCAAATTCATTTTTCAGAAATCTCATTTTTAGTTAATTGTTTCAATTTACCAAAGTCATTTTCTTTACCAAAATATGTAATACACAAAAATATTTAATGTGTTGCTATTAGAGTTCTGCCTTTTCATTTGTTAGTTGTTTCAATTTGCCAAAGCCCAATTTTGGTGCTACCATAAATTGAAAAATCGGATCTAATTGACAAATTGGTAGCCTTTTTTATATATTGGATGAGGAAAAATCCGACTAAATTAGTGTAAGAATTGGATTAAAATCAAAATCGTAAATACCAGAAAAATAGAGCAGTTATATCCATCGATATTGGTTGCTGCATTTTCTAATTTTTTTCATCTTAGTTAAAGTGGAAAATCAAATTAGAAAGTTTAGTTTTCCCTTAATATTAGTATCAGCAGTAGTAATAAACAGTATAGTAAACTTAAAAAGTCAATAAATATAATATTATAAATTATATTAATTGTCTGATCCAATTTTGAATCGGCTTCAACTTTGCATTGCCCTATATCACAGATCATGCAACTAATTGCAGATTTTTCAAATTATGAGTGCTACTATTCAAATAAGAATTTCAATCTAAGCCATGGAAAAATAGATCTATTGCAAAAATAAAAATCAAAATATTCACTTAAAGTGAAAATACAAATCAGTGGGGAACAAAAACATTATCAAAATATATAACTTTCTGGAATCTTAAGAGAACCTCACCTTTCATATAAGCATACAGATCCTGCCACCACCCTGTAAACATATTTATTAATAGGAACTGTGAGGTTCTAATGCCAGTGAGAATTTGACATTGCTTTAAGGTTTGAAAGTATTTTAGACTTTTATATAGAATCTGCTAAATGAGAGATCATTATTGATACATGTATGTCTTTATTTATGTATATATCTATAAATATTATTGAGATAAAACACATAGGTGATTCAAAATTTGTGGCCAATGGTATATAATACATATAGCAGTAAAGATAAAGATCATATTTTCTTACAATGTCCTGTATCAAACATAAGTATGATATTATCGTTATAGAGTTATCTGATTTATTGTAAATGTTATAAGACCACGTTTCAAAACTCAAGTAATAAGACGAAGTAAAATTTCATTTCAGTTACAATTTCAATATTATGACAAACTTTCGCTGTAAACCTGTCCTTTTATTAGTAATAACTTTACCATCCTATTTTAAATGGTAATTATCCCTCTCCAAATCTCTAAACACGATGTTAATTCAACTTCAAGACATCAGATAGTGCTAAACACCCATTACGGAATCATGGTTGACAATGTTTCGCTTCTTAATCACGGAAGTATAGCTGGATAGAGAGTGCGTGTTCTCATCATCGAGAATTCCCGATTCAAGTATTTCAAAAACGTATCCAATCAAAAACGTACGCAATCATTGCATGCTTAATAAATAATGCAAATTTGCCCCATTCCCACTTGTAGGGATCGATGTCTCGGTCAGGATCGATGCTTTGCGTGTACGCAATTAATTCTCATCCCACCTCAAAAAGGGCAGGTGGAATAATCGAACCAACCAAAATTCAATTTTTTGTCGAGTCCAGGGGGCAAGCTAACACCATGTCAATGTGATCATCTGCAGTGATAACATCAAAATGTAAACTCCCGCAAACAAGGGCTCTTGCGCTGTCATCTTACTAATTGCAGGGGTTATCAATCTAATTTCATCCAATACTTCACCTGTTTCGTTGAAAGATGTTCCTATAATGGGTTGTTGGGCTGTCATTTTGAATTCCTTTAACCAAAACATGCTAATAACATTGATATTGTCTTAATGGCTTATCTTTCATATTTTTGATGGGACGCTAGTGAAAGAAAGCAATCACCATTCCTTACTATTCAAAACAATCATGAACAAACTCTAGCATTTTAGAAATCGGAAGAAATGAAACTACAGTATTTTAGAAATGGGAACAAATGAAACTATAGTATTTTAGAAATCGGAACAAATTTTCATGATGGTGCGTTATTATCCTAGTGGCTTATCTTTCATATTCTTGATGAGGTGCTAATCAAAGAAAGGTGTCTAAATCTCATAGTTGCTTGCTATCTCAAAAAAACCATGAACAAACTATAGCATTTTAAAAGTGAGAAAAAATTTTCATGAAGATTTGTTTGCTTAGTAGTAGAGTAGTTTTTCAAGTCATAAAAATTTTTAAGCTTCAAATTTAAATTAACAAAATTTTAGCTAAAGTTTTTTTTTTTAAAAGGAAATGATTTTAATTTCTATCTTCTATTTTTTCTTCTAACTAAACATTTTCATAGAAGAGGTTTGGAAGACATTTGATTCTATTTTGTTAGGACAAGGCTAAAATGATGATGAGGTTTGATAGACTTTTATTTTCTATTCTTTTTCCAAAAATATTATTTTAATGTTTCATTGTTGGTTGATTCTTTCCAAAACTGAAAATCTTATTAAAATACACCAACAATACATTAACATCAAAGACACCCTGCTTCATAAATAAAAGAACCAGATATAAAATATAACACATCATGATTTCAATTTACCAATAAAAGAAATGAGAAAAAGAAAAGGTTCAATGGCTTTGGAGGTGCCAATACGAATTTTTATCGTTGTAATAAATCCTATAAAACCTCCCCTCTAAGGTAGGAAAAAGATCAAGCATTTCCCTTTATCAAAAAGTGTCCAGGGACTTCCTATAAATTAAAATAAACCAAAAACTAATCTGAATCACAAATGATAGAAAATTATAAATATTCTATAAGAAATTAAGGAATAGTACAATAAACATCCTTCCATACACATAAGGAAGAAAATAGAGAATTGATATTCTTTGAGTGCTTTCTTCTCTTACCATGAACTTGAAATAAAAAGTTCAGATAAAGATTCAACTTTATATTGAAAAGGCAAAAGAATTTTATTTCATGTTAAAACATTTTTAAGAGGAAAGAAATTTTAAAGTTTTTTGTCTTAAGAAATTTTTATGATCAATTTTTTTATCCAAAAGTTTCATGTAAGGCTTTTATCCTACAGTTTTCTTCAACCACTAAGATTTATGGAAGAGATTTTTGTCTTTTATTTTTTTCCATATTTCTCAAGTTGAGAAGCTTTCCTTAATTTGTGTTTTTAATAGATAATATTTTTCAAGAGTGGCCAATGGTTTGAGTAGCATCCTTCAAAAAATAACTAATGGAAAATTTATGGAGGGAAAGCTAGAAAATACACTTATTTTAGGACTACAAGGGTTGTGCTAGTAACCATCATATTCAATTTTCAAATAGTTTTTCTGATTTTCAAATAGTATGGTTTTCTAATAAAGGTTATAATTATTGTTAAATGATCTTGAATAAAAGGTTATGTTATAATTACAAGCATACCTCTTAATGAAACCAATTAGGATTTAACTTGAGCTATATATGCTAATAATGTAGAGGTGATGTGAAAATGAAATTGCATAGCTATCAATCATGACTAATGAAAGCTAGAGAAAATGAAATAAGAAAAGAATTGATCATTCTTTTTGGATAGGTCTTCATTTGACGAAGGTGGTAGTATTAGATTGCCTTTAAGGAATAGATGTTGAAGAAGATAACACTAAAACATGTAGAACATGATCCAAAAATACTAATTCATTCCTAATTTTTGCACTAATAAAGTTTTGTGTGTGTGTGTGTGTGTGTGTGTGTGTTTTTTTTTTTTTTTTTTGCATATTTAAATTTGTTATGGTATCCAAAAATGAGATGTCACAAGTGATATTTGAAAAAATTATACACTTGGAGAGCAAAAAAAATAAAATAAAAAATAAAATAAATAAATAAATAAATAAATTTAAAGTAAGCAAGGTATCATAAAGGTGAAGAAACTAAACTTGGATAGTACACATCCTCTTTCAATGGCATTCCTCATTAAATCATGTCTCAAAATTTATTTAAGCCTTCACATGGATGATATTAATACGTATCAAGATTGAAAATATCTTTACAAAGTGCATTTGATTCACATTGAGAAATTTAACCTTATAAGAGCCAAAGAAATACCAACTTTAAGAAATATGAGTACCTTTTAGAGTACATGAAGTAATGAAAAAAATTCATTGCCTTTCCTACATGTTAACATAGTAAGAAAAAATACTTACCTATTACTCCTTAATGATTAGACCTCTCAACATTTATAATATAACTTCGTTTCATAGAAAGAGTAGCCATTTGAATATTATCTTTAAGCTCAATGACTTTGGTAAAAATACTATTACCAAAGCAAAGATAAAATTGATTCATTATTAGCTAAATAAAGTAGATGTTCCTTCTAGTATAAATATGGTCTTAGAAATTTAGATAATAATAATTCTCTTTAAAATGATAAAATCATCAACATTGGCTACATCAAAGGTATTAATGAGAAAATAGTTAGAGTTTTAAAAATGAATAATGTTCTTATAGTCTTTAAATGCTATAAAAAAATCTCTAATTTTTCAAAGTTATAAAGATAAAAAATATTCTAAATAATAGTGGTGTTTATAAAATATCTTGTATATGTGGTAAATATTATATAGGGGAAACTAATAGACCTTTTTTTTTTGTTAAATTGAAAGAGCACTTGAAAGACATACAATGTAATAGATCTTTAATGTTACCTTTTTTAGAACACATAGAAAATGATAACTCCTTTAAAAATCATAACTAGTTAATAGATAATAGTGAAGTTATTTTTTATACTAGATAACTTTATAGATAGAAAAATTAAAGATACTTTTGAAAGTAAAGTTCATTCTAATAATGCTAATCAAGATCAAGACTATTTTACCTACTTAGTGTGATAGCCTATTTTAACAAAAGTAAGTAATTTAGAGATCTTTTAAAATCCTACTTAATTTAAATTTTTCTCTACCTAATTGCTTTCCCTTTCCTTTTCCTTTCTAAATAGTATGTAGTATGCTCTATGCTTATTTACAAACTCATTGTCTTATATGTTAGAAGTTATGAGTTCAATTATGATTAATGATGAATCGCAAGTGGGCTGCATCAATGGGAATACTTTAATGAGTTGACATAGCATTTTATTGTGCTTATATAAATGCATGTACCCACTGCATTTATGGCATCAGTTACTCAATAGCTTAGCTGAGTTCTTGTAGTTTCTTCCTGCTAGAGTTAGAATAATTTCTAAGTGCCCGCAATAGGAGTTAAGGATTGTATGGATCATTATTAAAGCACTAATCTACCTAGACACATTGATGTTAGGAAAATAAAGATGAGATTCTTGATCTACCTTGCAAGACTTGGAAATATATTAATGTTTACTTTTATGTAGTTTACTATTCTTGTATGTTGCTTCTATGTTCTTAATTAATTATTGTAGTTAATTAACACACATAAGTACAACCACATCGAGCATAACGTTAACGCTTATTAATCCTAGTAGTGCTATTACTTGGTAACCTAGTAGTGTTGTAATGCATTCAAGATGTGTGTGGAAGGTGGGACCAGATAGTTATGTTAGGAAGTAGGCTAGGACACTACATAATTACTTAGATTAATTCTTAGTCAATTACTTTGTTCCATGCTTAGGATAATTAGATAAAAACATATAATTAATACAAATCATGTTCCTTGGCTCCACTTGACCATACCCTTGCACTTACAGAAGTGTAGCCAGGAAGACAACGATCACACTTATAGATGACTATCTTTGCTAATGGCATTTGGAGAACTAAAGGCCATGAAATTTGATTGGATTGCTAGTGAACACTTGTGATTTGTATGGTTGTGTGTAGGAACTACTTGTCGGTCATCATTGGCACTATTGCTGGGGACTTTAGTTAGCTAAGTGCACTACCTAGAAAGATAGTGAAATTATTCACAGACGTTGAAAAAGGGACTTAACACTAACATCATTAAAAACAAAGAAAATAATAAAAGCACACTATTTTCCTCAATCACTAATATGGTTTCCTCTTGTAGGGAAGACTCTCCACCATCATTCATAGGAAACTCCAATCAACAAAGGCAAGGAGACCACAACACTCCCATGCCTTAACAATTCAAGGTGGTATGTACCCACCTGAATGTCTACACTCTAGACTTCATCTTCATCATGCACTAAGATGAGTAGTTGCGGTGGAGGAACATGGAAAATAACATTGTGTTACCTCTCAACTAATCTATTCCTGCACTATTGTTGAACAATCTTACTAGAGTAGGCATTTTAGGACTCAATGCGAAGTATGATGTACAAGATCATGCTTATTGGGATTATCATCCCATAGAAGCATAAAAAAGGAAAGATCAGAAAATGGAAACTTGATATGAGGCCTCAAAAGACAAATAGTTTCCTACCCACTTGTTCTTGTAAATACATAAGAAAGAAGATGACTTCTCTTCGGGGACCTTTCAATACACTGATTCTTCTCCTCTCTTTGATGAGAAGACCCTTAATTAGCATTTACAATCCATTTTGGACAACCTTGGTTTTGGGAGGAATGGATTCCAAGATTAGGGGGCCTTGAAAAGGTGTAGCCAAGGCAAGAACAAGGACAAGTACCAACAAAAGGACAAACATGGTGAATGAGGCAAGGACCAAAGAAGAGGGAGTAGTAGGTGCTACTTTGGTGCTAGCTCTCCTTCTTCTTCACATTCTTCATCCTCATTGTCTTCCTCATCCAATCCTAATTATAGTTGTCGAGGTGATAACAACCATGATTGAGGTAAATGGTGGGATAGGGATGACCACAGATTCCACCATAATGACATAGACTATGGACATGAGTATTAGGGAGATGATTAGAATATAGAAAGGAGGAACATTAGGACTTATCATAGGCATCATGGCCATGATAGGGATCATCAAGATTACTATGACTATGATGAGCCCCTATTGGAAACTAGAAACTAGAAACATGCTGAACATTACTGAGGATTTAAGGATACCAACTAGGCATGTGAAGGATAGTTGACTCAAATAGTTGGATATGAATAATATCCCCATGTTCTAAAGGAGATATAATTTGGATTCATAAAATCATTTGCAAGACTTTCATGATGCCTATGCCTTATAGAACATAGAAAATAAATGGAAAAAGCTAAAACTATTCCCCTAGATACTCATCAAAGAGGCTAAACGTTGGTACCAATCCTTGGAACCATAATCTATTTGAAGGTAGAGTACCATGCTTGAACTATTCAATGACAACTATAAAGAGTAATCCAAAGTGTTCAAATTAAGAAGGAAAATCCAAGGCTGGAAATAGGGCACTCATGAATCCTTAGATGCAACCATGGGTAGGTACTATTTCTTGTTGCACCAATGTCCAAGCCATGGCTGTTCTCAAAGGGATCAGCTATGCCACATCATAGATGGGCTTCAAACTAAAATAAGGAGGACCCTTGGGGTCTATGCCCAAGAAAGACTTTTAGAGATAAGGGCCCGTTAGATCCAAAGGCTCATCAAGTAGGTAGCTAAAGAAGAGGATGAGCTTAATAAATGAGAAACTATGGAGAAATATAATAGGAATCCTTCTCTTCGCAAAAGGGAGGTTCATTTCTATGATAATGAGAAGGAGGCACCACTTGATGAAGTGATGTAAAGGAAAAGCTTGCTGATACAAAAATCTATATTTGAAATATTAGCTAAAGTTAATAAAATGTGGGACTTCTTAGATGAAAAATTCTAAATTTCTCTAAAACTTTCAGAAGAGATTAGAGATCAAGAAGGTAGTGGTCATCAATAAATGAAGAAAAAAGAGGCTAAACGTGACTATTTTAAGGCTAAGGAAAAAGCTATAGTAGTTGAGGAGGTTGCAGATTTTGAGTTAGATGATGATGAATGTGACATATGCTAGTGTTGGCGACCGTTTGGTACGTGACCGCCAACGAGTGTTCTCGAATAGGATTTAGGTGCTTGTTGGTCTTTAGCAATACCACGGCCCAGATACCTCCAAATAGACTCAGTAGTTAATGTGAGTATGTGTGTGTGTTGTTGTGATATGCGGTTGTGAAAAATGAAACGATTGCGTTGTGTGTAAACTACAAATGACTTATCTTAAAGAGATTCAGCCAACTTTGCCAAGTACTATGAGTTGTTGAGAGTTCCTATTTTGTTTAATTGCCTAGTGTATGCGGTCCTTATAATACCTGCTTGTAACAAATAAAATTTTGAAAAAACATTTGAGCACAACTCCACGAATTTACTACTAATTTTCCCTAGAGAAGGAGATAGTTTCACAAGAAAACTAGAAATAGAGCAAGATTCAATGGAAATAGACAGAAAAGAAAGTAGATTTGTGTTAAGACCTCAAATGTTTAAACAAGGTAAAATGATACGAGTAAAAAGTTCACAATAAATCTATCCCAAATTCAATATTTACAAATTTCTCAAACTTCCAAGGCTCAAATAAGCAATTTCTTCAAGACAATTCTACTATGCTACCAAAAAATTGCTATGTAAACTACCACGTACGAGACTCCATTTTGGCTAGATAATGGATGTCAACAATTGCATTCAACAGAACCTTCAAAAGACTTGACAATTTCTGATTGAAATACCATGGAGATTCAATTTAAAGATAAAAGAAGCTATTCTGGTCTCATCAAAATACCAAAGATTTTTTGAACCCTCTTGACTATTGAATCATTCAATGGCTTGACTACAAGCAGAAGATCTCTTACAACAATCCCAATAGTGGTTCTTATACGTTGCAAAATAATCAAATTCACTACTAAAATGCTTTTAAGGCTTTCAAACACAAACACTTCTATCAAAAAATTTTAATAGAAATTTCTATCGTTCAACAAGAACAATGAGAGAAATCTAAAAATCCCAAAATTACTTGCCAAGCATGATACTATCTAAACCACTAGCTAAACAATTTAAACAAAATAAAAATAAAACATAACTCATAGGACTATGAAAAAGAGGCTGAAATCTTTTCTTTAGCCAGTCATCTTACAAGTAATCTTTCATGATTTCTTCTTTACAAATGCTCTTCCAGAGCTCCAAAGTGTGTGATCCGAAGTGTGAGCTAGTAGTCCCCCAATATCTCTTTCCTCTTACCCCTGAAGACTTTTTATAGGGTTCAAAGGTAGTTACATATTTTAAAATATCTTAGCTAACTTTTCTCCCAAGAAAGGAAGTTATAACTTACCCAACTAGTTAGGAGATATTTCTTGAATCTAGTTAGGAAGTTATACAAAAAATTAGGAGGAACATATGCTAACATTGACATTTGTAAATATTACAAATATTTTATAGGCAACAACCTATTACAATAATTTTTGAAAAATAAATTCAAGACCTCAATCTTATGAGAGCTTCATTCAATTTTTATTTTAGAATTTTTAATTTCCCATTGTGTATAAAGCCTTAGTAATTCACTCCGGATAATTAAATTAATGATAGGTCTTTAACAAGGGCTCCATACCATTATCGTATGTGAGAAATTGCCAAAATTATATTTTTACCACCAGACCATGTGAAATTGAAATTTTATTTCTGTAACTCCAATTTTGCACGTTCAAGTTTTGTATTTGTCTTCAGCGATGAATAAACTGCAACTCTGATTTATCGGCATTGACTAAAACATCTCCTGATTCTGTTATACACCTGTCTTATTGTGCCTTCGTGTCTCTGTTATCATGTTCAGTGGATTGGTATGGCGATAATGAATGCATCGGCGTCGAGCATTGCTGCTATTTTTGATAAGGTTATTTGCAGGTTCACCATTGCAAAGTCTTCTCTGGAAGAAGTTTCCTAACTTCGTACATATCCCTACATTTGGAATGCATTTTAATCAAAGTGGTTCTAATAATGGTATCTGCATCAAAACCATTTTAAAAATCATTCGGTGATAACTGAAAGTTGTTATGCCCCTTTGATTATGCACGTTAGGAAGTTGTTCAAGCAATGAGACAGAACCAAAATGCAGCAACCAAAATGTATTCCCGTGCATTACCAATGAAATTCGTGAAACAATGCAGAGGCTAGTAGGGTTTGATGGCATGATGACGATGCAATCACTCCTCAGCTGCACTTTGCGGACTATCGCGCAGAATAAGAGCTCGCTGATGCAAAGATAATGTTGGAGAAGGGGGTAGTTTAATTTGATGAAGATGCCCTTATATTATCAAGAAAATCCGATAATGAGACTGGGGTTTCAACGAAACGTGACTCTATTTTTATGTATGATATGTGTGGATGAGGGTTTCAATTTTTCTCATCTCTCATTGCCACATTCATGGAAAAAGGGGTTTCGTCACCCAAGGACTTGGCCATGCCCATGGTGATGGCAGTTTTCCTGGTGCCCAGCTGCGCCTCGATAAGCACTATGCGGCCGACGATTTTGTCACTCCTACTGCCCACCTGGCTTTATTCTATTTTTTCTTCTTGTATTTCTTTGGCCTTCCAGCAATGATACAACAACTACCACTGATGTAGCAGTCGAATGCGGAAAACTATTGCTTCACAGATGTCGCTATTTCAGTTTTTCTCTTTTTTTTACCTCTGCATGCTTATATTTCTTACATTATTTTCCTTGCATCAGACTACCGAATTTGCATTGCTGCAGAGATATGCTTCCCAAAATAAAATGGATAAAAAACCGATTTTAATTGAGATGCTCTTTGATTTGCTACATATTCATATCATATAAATGATACATATAAAAATTGGACGGACTTCCTCCATATTCTTGCTAGACTTTGGTTCCGTAAAGCCTAGTGTATTGTAATATATTTATGTATCTATATTGCTACCTTGTAAAATGCATTGCTCAGAGATTCATAAGCTTACTATAGGAATGTCGTTGTTTTAGTTTTTCTCTTTTTTTTTTACCTCTACATGCTTATATTTCTTACATTATTTTCCCTGCACCGGACTGTTGAATTTGCATTGCTGCAGAGATATGCTTCCCGAAATAAAATATGGATACAAAACTGATTTTAATTGAGATGCTCTTCGATTTGCTACATATTCATATCATATAAATGATACATATAAAAATTGGATGGACTTCCTCCATAATCTTGCTAGACTTTGGTTTCGTAAAGCCCAGTGTATCATAATATATTTATGTATCTATATTGCTGGTTTGTAAAATGCATTGTTCAAAGATTCATAAGTTTACTATAGGAATGGAGCTCCTATATATTTCTTCCTTAAATTAAAATAATGTTGTTGTTAACTTATTTTTTTCCTTCAAATTGAAATTTTTGCCACTTCTCCAAAAACTCTTAACCAATTTAATCCTGCCAACCTGCTCCATGAAATGGCCAAATGTGCCAACAGCTAGTATGAACATTCCAAAGGATGTTTCCTTGTTGTTTCACACTTATAGGAATCTATGGTGTATGCTTTAAATTTCAAATTGCCAAAATGGTAAGCACCTAGGTGGTCGCCTTATCTACAAGACAACTATTGATAGCAATTCCATCACCAAACTTATTATTTG
Source organism: Gnetum montanum (assembly GCA_015680685.1). Lineage (NCBI taxonomy): Eukaryota > Viridiplantae > Streptophyta > Gnetopsida > Gnetales > Gnetaceae > Gnetum > Gnetum montanum. The sequence goes on from MNCI01024817.1 coordinate 127,351, forward strand.
ATTGGAGTGCCTCTATACCTCATGAGTAATATCAGTAGTGGCAACACCCACATTCATAGGGGATGCCACCTCCAAGGTAGCAATACCCTTAGCACCAACCCAATCCTTATGGGTACTATGTTTAAAAACCCATTTCTTCATGTAACTCTTCCAATCACACTTCCTTCTAATACCCCTACTACCCTCCTGAATATTATAGAGCACCATCATTAAAGGGGGAGTTTCCATTTTCTTACTTTCCTCCTTCTCACTATTCAACTCTTACACATCCATCTACAAATCCTCTTTCACCTGTGTCATCCATGTAACTCGAGATCCTAGCAAAACCATAGCAAAGAAATTACATGACGGTTGTGAACTTATAGCCAACTCCTTAGTTGAGTGGTTCTGATGTTAAGGCTTGCAAAATTTTCTTCATCAAAACCAACATCCCCATAAAGCCCTCATAGAAACTTATGACTGTGAACTTGACTCCTACCTACTCTGTAATGCCTATTGAGCCTCCTTCAAATTAGAGGTCAACCATATTCCTAGGAAGAGATCTAACCCTCAGAGTCCCTATGTTTATTTGTAAATTATTAGACATGAAACTTGCAAAGATTTTTGGACTTAGGTTCTAGAGTTAACTTGATCTCACAACAAATATACAAAGCCTGGAACCTACCTCGTTTGAAAAAGAGTAATATAAGGTTAAAACTAGTAGACCAACCCATCACTATTCCTTTAGAATTGGTTGAGGAAATTATGACCACCATTTGTGGATGATTATATCCTATTGATTTGGTAGTGATTCATGTGGAGATTGCTAAGGGTGACTTTCCTATTATCATGGAAGGATCATGGCTGAGTACAATTAGTGTATAGTTGGGGATCTGAGATCTCTTCTTCAAAATTTTCAAGGAGAATGAATTTGAAAATATTAAGAAAAATCATGTTTCATGCATTGCGTATTGTGACATAGGGTGTCAATGCATTCAAAAACTATGGACTAAAGATCACATTCCTTAAAGCATGTAGTTAGTGTGTTGATGTCATTAAAATTCAAAGTTGCCTATATGTAATAGCTAGCATAGAATTTGTTCAAAGGCTAATGGAAGTTGTGAACGAATGACCAATAGCATTTTCCTAGTAACATCATGAGCTTACTAGAATTATATCAAGGATATGCTAGCATAGAATCTACATAGACTACTCCATCAAACTAAAAAGGTAGCTATAGAGATGCTTGAATCGTAGGCTCAAGTAGATCATCAAGGAGGAGATTGAATAAACCCTCAAGATAGGGTTCATTTATCCCATTTTGGATAGTGAGTGGATTAGTCCACTTGTTATAGTGCCAAATAAAGGAGAGAAGTCGATGGTCTATATCTATTTTAGGTTTTTAAACATGGCAACATACAAGGATCACTTTCCATTACCATCTTTAGACTAGGTGTTGGATACAATAGTGGGGCATTGCTATTATAGCTTTTTAGATAGTTATAGTGGCTATAAACAAATCTAGATGGAAATGGATGACAAGGCCAAAAAAACATTCACAAGTCCTTGAGGAAATTTTGCATATAGAAAGATGCCCTTTAGCTTGTGCAATGCTCCTCCTACTTTCCAATGTTTGATCCTTAGCATCTTCCAATAGTAAATTGGTAGTGGGATGGAAGTCTTGATGGATGACTTCTCCACCTACGAGGCTACTTTTGAGCAAGCCTTGAACTATTTGAAGCAATTGTTCCAAAGATGTGTGGAGACCAACCTAAGGATCAATTGGAAAAAGAGCCATTTGATGATATAAGAAGGAATTATCTTGGGAAATCATATTTCAATAAAAAGGATCAAGGTAGACCAAGAAAAATAAAAGGTTATCCAAGGAATTACCAAGTAACTAGAGATTGTAAAAGATGTGTGATTATTCCTTAGACACACTGGTTACTATAGGTGCTTCATTAAGAACTTTTCAAAGATCACCAAGCCATTGGTGGAGTTGATAAAGAAAGACGTATTATTTTTTTGGAAAAAGGAATTTAGGCATGCATTCTTACATCTCAAGTAGAAGCTTGTAGAAACTTCAATTCTATGATAACTTGACTATTCTAGACCCTTCCATATCATGATGGATGCATCTAACTATGCCATAGGAGTTGTGCTTACATAGTTGGATGATTATAAACGTTCATATTACATCCACTATGCGAGAAGGAGCATTGTGGGTGCATAGCTTTATTATACCACCACTAAAAAAGAACTCATGAAAGTGGTGTATGATCTAGAGAAACTTAGGCACTATGTGCTTAGATATAAAGTGTTTGTGCACATTGACCACAGTGTTATCAGGCTCCTTATGAAAAAACCAAGAGTGAGCCCCCATGTCATACAGTGGTTGGTGATCTTGCAAGAGTTCAATCTAATGATGGTGAATATAAAAAAGACTTAGAATGTGATGATTGACCACTTTTCTTGGTTACGATGGGACAAAAAGGAGGAGGAGAGCCCACTATTAGACTAGTTTTCTAACAAAATTCTCTTTGCTAGTGTTGTTACTAAACAAGACCCTAAAGAAATCAATTGATATGAGGACATCCTATCCTATCTACTCACTCAAGAGATGCCACAAGGATGGGATTACAAGAAGAAATAATAGTTTCTTCATCAAGCCAAACACTTCATGGCAATCAATGGTAACCTTTACAAGGTTTGCATAAATGACCTAGTACAATGGTATGTTCCTGATGCAAATTAATTGTAAGTTCTCCAAGATGCACATGATGGTCTTTGTGGGGTCCACTATGTTAGAAGGAAAATGACCATTAAGATCCTCATGGTAGGGTACTATTGGCCTACAATCTTCAGGGATGCCCATCACTTTTTGCCAATGTGATGGGGGGATAAACTACTCATATGAAAGGGCCTCAATAATGGATCCAACCATTAGAGCCTTCTGATCTTTAAGGAATTAACTTTATGGAACCCATCAAACCCATGTCCAATGGAATGACCTATTTAATTGTAGTTGTTAACTATTATATGAAATGAACTGAAGTAGTAGCCATCATCGATTGTAGATCATCTACGATGGCTCAATTTGTATAACAATATATTGGAAATAGGTTTGCTATGCCAAGGGCACTTATTTATGATAATGGTACAAATTTCATGGGCATCACTTTTTGCAAGCTCATGCAATGCTTAGGGGTTGAGCATAAATTAATAACTTCATACCACCGCCAAGAAAATGGTCAAGCTAAGATCACTAATAGGGAGATAACCAAAATACTAACCTAAATAGTTACTAAATATGGAAGGGACTAGAGCTCTAAACTTAATGATGCCATTTTGGCTTATTGTTCAACATGGAAACTTCCTATAGGATACTCACCCAATGAACTTATGTACAGAAAGTTCCCAAAACTTCCTATCCAAGCATATTTCTATATACTTTCAACTACATGTGACCTAGACTTAGACCTAAGCCTAGTAGAAAAAGAAAGATTGATGAGCCTTAACATGCTAGACAAGAACCAATTAGTTGCCTTGTCATCAAACAAACTGCACAAGGCATATAATAAATGATGACATGACCTTAGGATTAGGAATGTTAAGTTTCAATTGGGCAATAAGATGCTTTATTGAAATCCCATGCATGTTCCTCAATGAATAAAATTTCAAATGCTATGGAAGGGCCCTTACATTATTTATGAAATCTTTTCATTTGGGATCATCTTGACTTACCACCTTGATAGCCTGAATAAAAAATTATTACTTAACACTCAACAAATAAAGGCTTTTCATAAAAAATGAGTAACCAATGGACACAATGCCTCAACAAATGGTCAAGCACGGTCAATCTTTTGGATCTTCCCCTTCCAACTTAGTTGTGGGAAAGATGTTCATCTATGCTAAGATTCAACAAAATGGCTCTTTAGTCTTTAAATTTTTTGTTTTGCAGCATCTTTAGTATGTTTTCATTTTCTTGGCTATTTTATATTTTTTCTATATTTTACTTTATTTGAATTCCTCTTCACATTTTTTCCTTTTTCTTTATCACCATCAGGACTTGGTGCCAAGCTATAGCTACTTATTGATGGTGGTTTAAAACTTTAGTAATTACTTGATTGAAAAATGAATGGATTTTATTTTAGAATTTTGATGTTTACTAATGGGACATTAATTCTTTTTATCTTAACAGGTAGTGAGTCCACATCATCCATTACTTCGCTCAACTCTATGGTGTTTCCTCATTTTAAAAATTTGAGGTTTTTGTCTGATGAGTGGCAAGGTACCCCTACACTCAACCATATGAATACGAGCGTTACATGTACGATCCAGTCGAACTCCACAGATGGACTAGTTGTGGCACCTAGATAGTTATCCTTAGGTCACAGTTCGTTGTCTTCCCACCTGGACTAGTATTTTATTTGTCACGTATGGTTTAGTCTAGAGTGAGGTGTATGATGGGTTTCCTAATCTAATGCTACTCCTAAAGGAAATGGAAGGTAATATTATCTAAACTAGGAGGAAAAGGGTAAGAGAATATAAACTAGCCTAAGTGCGATGAGCATCTATTCCTTGATTATCCATACACATCTTAGACTTCGTGCATGACTACCACTGGGATTACCAAGTGCAAATCCTAGGTGCACTACTGGGTTACCAAGTAGTCACACTTAAATGCTTGTAATCAAGTTGTACTCATTTCTCGTTGCTAGGAGATAAGGGTGAGAGAGACTAATTAGGAAAGTAGTAAATAATAATTAAATAAATAAATTGAAAAAGTGAATGTTAAAATGATGAAGTAATCTCAATCTTTATTTCCAGTCATGTGCATGTCCAAGTACATCACACTCAAATAAGGATGCCGTACAATTACATTCATCACACTGCAGGCATACACTGGAAAATATTCTAGCTCTAGAGGGACAAAACTGCCAGAGTCTAGCTACAATCTAACATATTATTTTTAAACAAGGCAGAGCTGATTCTTATTTATAGACATTGCAGAAGATGCCAATATTGCATACACGATATTGCAGGGAAAGACGTGATATCACATATGCAATATCGTGGGGGATGTGATATCGCAGCGGATGCAATATCACAGCCCATGCGATATCGTGTCCCATCATACCCCCATGACTGAATAAAAACTCATCCTCAAGTTACAGTGATTACAAAGTGTATAGGTATGGGATTATTGATGGAAAAGGAAATGGGATCATGCCACAGTGTGGGATGAAAACACAATAAAGACACAACATACAAAATATGCTACAAATACAAAAATTTGGAACTCATGTAGTTCCTGGTGGCAGTGGCTCCTCCATTAGTGCCTTCCCTTTATCTTGTGCTCTAGGTTTTGAAGTTTGATGACATTGAAGTATGACCTAGAGCTTCTCCTCTTCAATCCAAGGGTCTTGTGCCATCCATGCTAGTGTTTTGATGTTTGATGAAGTCAGCACCTCCCATGGACAAGGTAGTTGTGGGAACATTTGGTTGGCCTTTACATACCAAGCCGCGAACACCTGTCGTTCCTCCCCATAGGCTCTGGCTTTGTTCTTGTATTCATGAAAGTCTTATAGCCATCAAGACAAGTCAGTTGTGACATATTTTTATCCCTGGTAGCTGGTAGTTGGCTTTTACCACCTCAAGTTTAGAATTTTCAACATCCAGTTTCTCCACTAGTTTCTTGCGCTCTGCAAATTCTGCTTCGTATTTGATGTGGGTGGTTGCTACCTACTGCTCAAGCTCTGACCTCGGGTGCCTTGTTGTTAACATGGCAAGTTTGGTATACCTGAGATTTGCCAACTCCATGTACTCTGTCAAGTTCTAAATCTGCAGGTCTCGATTCTTAACTTATGCTTGGTGGGCAAGAGCATATGTGTCCAATATCGCCCACCAATCATTATGTTGAGAATTGATAGTGTTGATTTGGGCCTTGGCCATATGGATCTCCTTCTCTAGGATTTTTTTGTACATCCCCACCTAATTTTGAAAGTGATTCTTTAGCTTTTCATGTTGTTTAGCCTCATTCTACCATGCGCTTATCTCAATCGTTGACTTTTGACGAATGGCGTGTACCTCCTCCATCGAGAGGGTTCAATTTTTTTTGGCTAAATGGATCATGTCTTGGTTGACCTAGATAAATTATTCTCATAATTGATGAAACTATTCATTGAGAACATTCTTTCACTTTTCTACAGTGGTCAACCGAAGGTTATCAGTCGCAAGCTATTTGTTTTCTTCCTATAAGGCTTTTAGTACCTTAAGATGTGCATGGGCTTGCACCTGTGCTACGTAGGCATCCCAAATAGCCTTCTCTTTTTCTTCCACAACCTTCTTATTTTCTATGATTAATTTTGTTAGTTGCTTAGTTCTAAAGTTTTCTAGTTGCTCTGCGGGAACAAATTGCAGAGGGTCCCGCTATGCTGCTTGTAAGGCCACGAGCTACTCTTGTAGTTTCTACACTTCAACTTCAGCATGCTTAGCCCTCACTTCAGATAAGACCAGCTTCCCCTTTGTGGAAATGAGGTTTGACTGAATTGTTGTAACATCCTGAGGGATGTCAAATAGGTACATCATTACTTGTCCTATTTGAAGTAATCGATCAAGCACATCCTCATGTTCCTTAGGAGTCACTGAGGTTTCGGCCAAGGTTTGAGCATCTCGTGCTCCTATAAGATCTACCAGTGGCACAATAGGTATGTTGAAGGATTCTTTGATGGGATCTACAACCACTTCTGCAGCTCTCATGACATTTTGGTGTTGCATGACCACCACGGTGGCCCCTTCACCGGTCTCTAACTACACCTGAAAAGATGCTGCATTTCCTGAGATCTGTTGTGACCATATACTGTTCCCTCCTCCTATGTGAATGGAGACTTCACCCCTTGTGAAATCCAATGAAATAGTAGGCTGCCTGGCATCATTGATGACGTGGAAGAGGTTTGCATTATCATGACTTCCACAACTAACCATCTCAAGAATGGCCCTCAGATGGCTCATCGACGGTCTATAGTCTTGTGATAGTCATGGTTGATCTTGGCCTGTGCTAGGCCCTTCTTCTTATTGTTGGCTAGGACCTATGGCTAGAGGTTGACTGGGTTTGGCGATATGTTCTTCTTCTTATTCTGGTCCCAGCTCTTCACATGTGCTTTTTCTTGGAGCTGGTGCCTTTAGTAATTCAGCATGTGAAGAAGTTTGGGCTTTTTGGAGGACATCATTGGTGTATCCATGAATACTAGCACGTCAGAAAATATTTTTGATAAGACAGGGGAAAGGCAACACCATCTTCCCTATCTTTTGTTCTTTTAACCACCTTAGGATCTCTATTAAATATAGATGGGGTAGGTTAGCATTAACCTTTTCCATCAACACTGCATATCCTCTAGCTACATACGTCGATATTCTTTTTAGGCCCTTTGTGGGGAAGAGGTAATATGTTCTAATTTTGAAGTAAACTCTCTCTTCCATTGTCAATTCACCAAATGCTTTATCTCTACCATAAGCCTTCTCCAACCAATCCTTTCACACATTGGGGTCTGAACAGGTGGATAACTGAGCAACCTGGGGGCTTGTATTCGGAAGATTGAACACTTCCAAAATTGGACATGCAGAGAAGTCAACTGTCACACCACAAATATTAATAGTGGTGCCTTGTTCCCTATTGTGCCAAAATTAGTATGTCTCTCCTAGGTACTAGGCACCACTTTCAGAGAGGATAGGAAAAAATGTGGATCCTTTGAGGTGATCCCTAACGGCCTTAGGAGCAAACTTTGCAAATGATTCAAAGTTCAACTCCACAATCGTGGATAGCTTGAACAAAATCTTGGGGCAATGTGAGTTGTTGTCCCAGTTCAGGTGCTACAATAGCTCCTCCTTCTGCCTACCCAGATTGTTCGGTAGGAGGTTTGTCTTGATGAATGATGAATGATTGCTTCTCCTATTCTACATGTTGTCCAGAAGGTCTTTGTCTTCCATCTCTTCAAGCTCATTTGCTTCCACCTTGGGTAGGACCCTCCTGTTGTCCATGTTTTGGGGCCATCTGCAATCACACAGGCCAAGCGTTAGTAAGGTCTTTTTAGAATTTAAGTTATACCTTATTTCTTTCCTTGATTAATGATATTATTTTATCTCCATGTGATCTTTCCTGAAAGTTTGTAATAATGGGTCCCTTTTTACTTAGGTGATGTTTCAATTTTTAATTTTCTAGTATACCTAAGGGTTAAATGATTTTTAGGCATAATTATTCTAAGTGTTATAGTTAATTACCCTAGCTGATGTCCTTTGGGCAATGATAAATTTCAAAAAAGTTAGGCACTTTTCGGCAAGTGTCCCTCCCCCACGACTAAGCTGAACACTCTGGGTTCAAGTAGGTTCAAATGGAATACAAATCAGAGTACCAGCAATTGAGAGAGAATTAGAAAAGAAAGGGTTGCTCAATTGCAAGTCGAAGAGAAAAATTTCAAAAGCTCCCCTCGTGTGAATGAGAAAATGATGTTAAGTGTTGCGGTGGGGGAGGGGGGGGGGGGGGTGTGTGTTACCTATTTATAGATGGCGGGGACGCGATATCGCGTATGCGATATCTCTTCCCTAGTGATGTGAGACACTATGAAAATACCAACTTTTTAAATGATTTTCTTGGAATTAATGTTGGAAATTAAGGACATTGACTATGATCAAGATGTTCTAGGGTAATTTGATTAACTCAAAAGCCACCATGAATGATGACGGTTTGGATTTTATCAATAAAACCTAGGGTGGTAAGAAAAAGGGTATGTAATGGTACATTTTAATGTTGAAATTTAGAGGGATAATAGTAAGGAAAAGAAAATAGTTGTGACAATTATGCTGAGGATAAGAAATGGTGTGTTTGAGCTGTGGCATAAGTGAAAATTAAAGAAAAAATTACACAAGTGGGTCCTCCCCAAAGCAGGTTTCAACCTATATTGCCCTTATGTAACCACACTTAAAGTGTCCATGGGCACTAGAAGGGTTAAATGTAATCCGCACTAACTCCGCAAAACACACACATGTAAATATCATTGGAATGAGATGAAAATTCTATGCTACATGGGACATGAGCTATAATTACATGAACAATGAGATGAGACGAAGTATAGAAGGGATTGTAGAGATTGGGACATGAGGTAACTAACCTAGGGCACAGAGAATCCTACGTGTAAAGCATGATTAAAGTGCCATTAACCCATCATTCCAAGATCAGGACCAAGTCCATTCCTCTAATCAGTGACACTGCATTGTTTCATCCCATGATGAGCGACTATGAGAGTACCATAACAACAAGGCGTACGATCACTTGGTGTTTTGTTCAAGGAAGGAGTGACTTTTGTTTTGTGGCACTTTGTTTTTCTATTTTCTTTTCTTTTCTTTTTCTCTTTCTTTTTTTTCTTTTTCACTTTACTGAATCCAGAGAAGCTGCCAACCTTCAAGCATGGGTGCATGTCTTTCCAGTGGAACCCCCTAGAACAACATTGGATTTTTGAGTGCCCTTTTGATTACTCTTACTTCCATTTTTCATTAGATCTACAAGGATCTTAGTACAACCACATTACATGATAACTCCCACAGACGTCACCAAAGAGAATCCACAAGTTTCCTTGATTTCACATCCTAATCATTCCCTCTTGGTCCATCCTTTTTCATTCTAGGTACAATGAACACAAAATTAATTTTAGGTTTTTAGAATTTCAAGAATATCATTGTACCCTTGAATAGAACCTCTTATTTGTAGAGTGGATGAGTGGGTGTAATGGGCTTACTGTTCCAAATAATTGATCACTCATGACTTAATAACATAGAACAAACCTCAACCAATGATCCACATGAGTGTTTTATTCGTAGATGAGATTACTTACAAAACTGTAAAGAGACAAAAATACAAATAGATAAAAAGATAAAACAAAAAGTTGAAAAATGAAAAAACTAGAAAACAAAAAGTTCTAAAATCAAAGAAAATGAAAAATATTTATTAACCCTGCTTGTTACTTAGAATGGGGGATATTTCCCATAACTAATCATTTGAGGATGGAAAGGATTAATAAATGGAAGATGAGGATCCTTGCATGTTGGAAGTATTGGGACTTGGCCATACCTACCCCATCGGGGTTCACACACTTGATTATAGTGAGCATAGTGGGGCACTTTATGCAATGTAGTTCCTGGATAACGAGTTGACCCACTATGATTTTTAGGACTGTTAGATGGTATGAAAGGATCAAGATGATGCCTTCCATGATTGTGTTCATTTGGTCGTATGGTTGTTGGAGTGTTAGTTGGTGGCCTTGATGAAGTAACATGAGGCATTGGGTTTGAAGGTAAGGGTGCACCATAGTGTGGGACTTGTGCTAGGTTGGAAGATGTAATGGCCTCAGAATTGTGTTGTCCCTTCTTACAGCCATGTTTAAAGAAGGGGAACTTTTGATGTTGAGGAGGCTTTTCACTGCTGTTAGTAGTAGTGGTACAAGTGTCATTCAGAGGTTGTTATTGTGGTGCAAACATCTTAGGAACAGTTGGTGGCCATGTAGAAGAAGGAAAAGGATGAGAATGTTGAAATTTAGAAGGCGTATAAGATACACAAGGTTGTGGTTGTGTTGGAGGCATGGTTTGATAGTATTGTGGAGAATAATAATGTGGGGAGATAAAGTGCGTTAGCTCAGTTGGAGAAACAGGATGTTGAACAAGATAAGTGTTTGGATTCAGATGATATGAAGGGTGTCTCTAGTCTAAGGATGGATTCCCCCACGACTGGGATTATTGCCACTGTGATCGAACACAGTATCTTTGTACAAACTCTGGATGTAATGTGTTTCTCTAATTCTCATGTAAGTGTAAAAATATTGGGCATTGGCCTTTGGGCTGATCATACAGGCATATGTTGCATTCATACGTATGATTGGAAGTTGAGCTCTTATTTTCCTTATCCCTTCTTTCCAATTGTCTATTATTTTGTCCTGCTTCTTAGGTTGTCAAAACTCTATCTCCAACAATGTTGATAAATTCTCCACACTTTTGATACATCCATTCCAACATCTTATTGATCTTTGCTTTGACTTCTTCTAATGATTGTTGTATTGGAAAAGATGATTCTTTCTCCTTGTGATTGGTTGATTTCTCCTTTTTATGATCATGGACATTTCTTAAGTTGAGTTTTTGTTCCCGTTGATGTTTTTCAAGACTCTCCCATGTAGTCATATCTCCTTCTTCTTTTGCTACCTACTTAGTAAGCTCTTGGACTTGATGGGTTCGTAGTTTGTATAGTTGACTTGAGGCATACATCCCTAAGGTCTCTCTTGTTGCATCACAAAGCCCATCAATGATATGGTACATTAGCCTTTCCTCAGAAAACCCATGGCCTGGACAGTTGTTTAATAGTGCATAATATCTTTCTAAGGCCATGTCCAAGGGTTCATGTTGTGCTTTTTTCTAGCCTTGGATTTGTTTCCTCAAGGCTGACACTCTTTCATAGGTTGGATATTTTTCATTAAAGCATTCTACCATTGTTGGCCAATGTTGTATTGAATTTTGTTTTAGCGATCTATACCATACTTTTTCTTGGACAACGAGTGTCATAGGAAAGAGCTTAAGTTCTTGCCACCCATTATCAATGTTGTTCCATGTGTAGGCATCATAGAGGACTTGTAAATGTTGATGCGGATCTAAGTCATAGCCTCCTAAAAATTTGGGAAAGTTTTTTAAATCGAGACTGGGTAGATGGCTCTCTTTACGATGCTTATGTGAGATTTGAACAACCTCTTGTATTTGCGTTAAGCTTGTAGTGGCCAGTGGGGATTCATCGTCATCTTGTAAGTTATGCTTTCATGTATTGGGATGAGTTTTTTTTGTTCATTTTTATAAGAAACTCCCACTCCGGGTTGTATACTCCAATCTTCATCGTCATATAGTTCGTTGGTTCTCCAATGAACTTCCTCACTAAGTGTGGCATTATTATAATCTTGTAGAAGAGGCATTGTTTAAATTTGTGTGTGAATTTGGATGTGAATTTTTATAATTACTTCTTTCTAAGAGATATATAGTTAAGTCCTTTACAACGACCTTGTATGATATAACTAATCTAGATAACTAGTACCATCCCCGGAAATGGCACCAATGATGAGTGGCAAGGTACCCCTACACTCAACCATACAAATACGAGCGTTACATGTGCGATCCGGTCGAACTTCGCAAATGGACTAGTTGTGGCACCTAGAAAGTTATCCTTAGGTCACAGTTTGCTATCTTCCCACCTGGACTAGTATTATGTTTGTCACGTATGGTTTAGTCTAGAGTGAGGTGTATGATGGGTTTCCTAATCTAATGCTACTCCTAAAGGAAATGGAAGGTAATATTATCTAAACTAGGAGGAAAAGGGTAAGAGAATCTAAACTAGCCTAAGTGCAATGAGCGTCCATTCCTTGATTATCTATCCACATCTTGGACTTCATGCATGACTACCTCTGGGATTATCAAGCATAGATCCTAGGTATGCTACTGGGTTACCAAGTAGTCATACTTAAATACTCATAATCAAGTCATACTCATTCCGCGTTGCTAGGAGATAAGGATGAGAGAGACTAATTAGGAAAGCAGTAAATAACAAATAAATAAATAAATAGACAAAGTGAATGCTACAATGATGAATTAATCTCGATATTTATTTCTGATCATGTGTGTGTCCAAGTACATCACACTCGAATAAGGATGCCATACAATTACATTCACCACATTGCGGGCATACATTGGAAAATATTCTAACTTTGGAGGGACAAAACTACCAGAGGCTAGCTACAATCTAACATATTATTTTTAAACAAGGGAGAGGCACTTCTTATTTATAAACATTGTGGTGGACTGCGATAACGCATACACGATATTGCATGGGAAGACACGATATCACTGAGGATGCGATATCATAGTGGACGCGATATCATGGCCCATCTGATAGTGCTTTCATGATATTGCATCCCATCACTGTCTAATAAAAACTTATAACCAATTGGTGACCTTTGTACTTTTCAAACTTAGAACGAATTAAGTGGATAGAAAAGGGTGTGACTTCAAATTGATTTTTCACTTTTATACCTATTTATCATCTGAGTTACATGAGCATTACCATGGAATTCTTACCATTCTGTCATAGACCAATAAACAAGAAGCATTGTCTTTGCATAGCGTGGTTCCCACTTAAAAAAATCAAAATTTAAAGAACACCCCTTACACATAATAATGGGCTACAAGAATTGGTTATGGGGCTAGAAAGGCATGATACCCATGCCTTAAGACACCCCTGTAACTAAGTCCATGTTGACATATTGCTTCTCTTTTCTTCTTCTTTAGGAATTGTGACTACTCTGTGGGGATGTTCTTATATCTTGGAGGGCGGAATGGGCTAAAGTGTTGATGCAAAGTCACTAGAAGGGGATGGACTTGATTTAGACTAAGCAAGAAAGTTCTTAGGTCATAATTAATCACATCTTCTACAAGATACTTCATGTAACCAACATGGGAAACTCCATTCCATACTCTCTCTCATCCATTAGTTCTTCCTCTTTTTATGAATGTTTCAATGGGTTCATTTAGTAAATAGTTCAAATTATTTAATGACTTTCTTGGTGATTTGGTCTTTAATGATCCACAATCATTCATCATCCTTGGGGTCCATGGACTCCTTGGCTTGAGGGCATGCAAGGGCATTAATGGAATGAGCCTACTATGGGGAGGATCCACCTACATTTTTGTTCGTTGGGATGGTTAAAAACCTTATTCCTGCACCATTTTTCTCTCAAAACCTTACATTTTTCACCATGAAGCATCCATTTTTTACCCTTATTGGAACATTAAATCTCCATTTGTCATGTATTCCAAGCCCTCTTTAAGCATTTTTCATTATGCTAGGCTTTTTTGGCTTCCACTAGACTCTAATTTCATAGAAAAACTCCTTTTCTACACTTAGGTTTTTATGTGGAAAATTTTGGGCTTGATGAATAGATGCATCCCCATTGACACAACACAAAAATACTATATATATGTATAGACCCTTAGTCATTTTTTTAGCATTTTTTTTCACATTTTCTCATAAACATCAAAGGAGTTTTTGTAGTTTTAGAGCCCAAAGCCTTCCTGAGTCGATAAATTTCTCATTTCTTATCCAAATCATTCTATTCTTTGATCCTACAGCTACTAAAGATGAGCTTTACATCATGGGGGTCGTAAATCATAGGTTTTTGACAAAACATTTTTTAAAACTTTTCTAACTTTCACAAGGTTTAACTAATAGAATAATATTAAAAATTATTAACTCATGTAAGTTAATCCTTAACAAAAAAATTTAGTAGCTACTCAAATGAAATAATAATAAAATAATATTAAAATAATCACTCATAATCACAACTTAGCCTAAGTGTAACTGGCCAAGGAGACAAGGTATCAAAGTGATATAAGTTATACATTAAAAGCTAATCCTTGGTTATGTTGTGATTACAAATCATACTGAGACCCAAAAGAGTTTAGGACGAAGGCCCATCCCAACTAAGAGATAACCAAGAGGAGGAAAAGGCTAGTATCCATAGAAACCCCAAGAAGAAGTAGCTAAAACTCATGCAATAGGACCTATTTGGAAGGAGTTGAGATGGAATCCTAGTTAGTTGTAGCAAGATGAGGCGCTTGGGACAAGAGAAAATTTGGAGGCCACTTTAATTAAGGCTTTCTTAAGATAAATTGACACTAGGAAGGACAAGGCTCAATTCTTCAAGTACTTAGCTTTGGTTCCTTCTTGTACTTAGTGCTAGAAGAGGTAAAATCCCAATTGTAAACCTCTCCCATGTGGCCTATCCTTCTAGTGAGAAGTGGGACATGGGAGAGATGTACCTCATCTAGAATAATAGTTAAGCAGAAGTTACATTAAAGATCAAGGACATTAGTGTGTCCTATTTGGTTGAGGTCATTTAAGAAGTCCTTAGGTTTCTTTACACTAGATCAACCTTGGTAGAGATTTTAATGTAGGTGGACCCATAAGTCAAGAAAGAATGGATCCAATGATGCTATCAAGTGAACTGCAAAGAGTATGGTGCATTCACTAAGGCAAAGTGGGCATATTTTAAAATTGTAGCATATCACCTCAACCGAATAGTGAGGCTAAGTAAAATCAAAACCTTCTCTACCCATGTGTGTGCTACTCTAAGCAATAAATTCCTAGTCAACCTTCCATAGCTCATATTCATGGAGATTGAGAAAAAGTCCAAAGAGGATGATCATGGAAGGAAGACACTCCCTTTTTTTGCCTCATCAAAAAACTATGAAAAAGAGGAGGCATAGCCTATTATGCCAACAATATGCTTCATCATGCTCCTACCACATCTTTACAAGAGATGATGAAGGACAAAGAACCTATCAAGCTATAAGAAGAGGAGTAGCCACCACCACCACCAACTCAAAAAATAATGCTAGATGCTCATGCTTCAATTGAGTGCATGCAAAAGCTCCATGAGCATCTCCTACAACAATAGTAGGCAAGGCCTAGTAGTGGGGAACCTTCAATCTACAGGCAAGCCTTCTAAATGAAGTAACTTGAATCATAATCTGGCTAGATAAGATTACATTTTTGTTATATAAAAGAAAGAATGTAGGTGCCCATGAGATCAAATCTAAGTGCTTGGGAGGTGACTATGTCCATCCTAGGATAATAACAATTCCTAGAGATCTTTGGGAAAGTCACCACTTTTTTGGTGCACTTGGAGAAGGATGAGGAAGCAACTATCTTGGTGATGCAATACCATGTATAGGAGAAAATAGCAGAGGTGGTGGTTGACCATGCGCTAGAGGTCATAAATGCTTTTACAGCCATTGTACTAGACATTGCTATACTTAGAGACATGTAGAAGTTCACAAGAGCATGTGGGAGGCTAAGTGCAGCCTAACATGAGGAGGGGTTAGATTGGAAAGTGAGGACTGGGCAACTACTTTTGGAGATCTTTGATCTCCCAAAAAACATCATCGCTACCCAATTGGAGCTATTGAAAGCTAAGGGGAAGCTCATCATTGCCAATGCCCAAATCAAGGTAGCCATATCAAAAAATAGATGATTGACTACCAAGGTTGTGGAATTGAGAGCCCAATTAGCTGATCCCACCATTCTCATCCAAATAGTAATAAGGGATGAAGCTTTCTTATAATGTCAAAAGAAATTAAAAAAAGGTGGAAAATGCAAAGGAGATAGTGGTCTTTGACACATCCCTATTAGAGGACTTAACCTATAGCACTAAGAAAGAACTGTCACAAGTTTGTAAGGAGAATCTAGTTCTGACCAAAGATAATCACTGTTTGTGGAATGTTAAGGCAGAAAAAAAAAAAAAAAAATGATGAAATTTTTATGATAGTAGCAAGAGTAGCTTTCCAAGGTGAACCTGAGTTTTAGGAGGTTGGATACTAAGAATCAAAATCCCTTAATGGGAGAAGTCTATGCACTTTGTTAAAATTTAATCATTGAGATAACCTTCTAGAAGAATGAGATCCTAACATTTGAATGAGTCAAAAATCACTATAGGGACCAAGTTGGGCTTCTTAAGAAAGTTAATAAGAAATAAATCCAACTAGCCAAGGCAAAGATGAATGAGGCTCTTCAACAACTTCAATAAAGAGATGATGTGTGGCAACCCATCTTTGATGGGTTAAACATCCATAACAAAACTAAAATCTTCCTAAAGGAGTTGAAGATCAAGGAGATGACTAAATACATAGAGTTAGCCATCCTCCAATATCCAAACTTTGCACTGCTAACTACTAGAAGGCTACAATGAGAACTAGAGAAAAAAGTGGCCAACTCATACCTCTTGTATAAGATAGAGTTCAAGCACCACAAAGACACAAAGAAAAAGCTAGAAATAGCTAACATTGAGAATGAAGTTGTTTAAATTTTCTTCATGGATCAATAGTTAGTAGCAAAGAACCTAGCTGAAATAATGAATGACTACTAGGAGCTACAAAATCTTATTAAGATGTTCAACATCAAATGTAAATAGTTTGCTACCTGGTTCATAAATGTCAACAAGTTGTTCCTAACCATGCCTTGTCTGTGGGATGTTCCCATACCAACTCACATCGATGATGCTATGTGGACTATGTACAATCCTTGGAATAAGGAGGAGAAGATGAAGGTACTATTGGATGTCTTTTGTCTTCTACTAGAGGTAGAAGTTGTAGCAGGATAGTCGTAACAACCACCTCATCCTCAATTGTCACTTCCACAGGCATCAGAGGCTAGAGAAGGTCCATCAGCATCCCTAGAGCCTTTACCTCCTATCACTATTTGATCTTCTCTTTATCTTCAGTCATCAAAGGAGTTCCAAGTTTTCCATTTTATAAGGGTGTTCAATTTTGTTCTCCTAAACACCCTTTCTTGTAATAATTGTAAATCTATATAATCAGGTACTTAAATTAGTTAGGAAGTTAGTTAGTTTATGGTTCCATATCTTTCCAATTTTTTATGAAGCTCAATCCTACTCTTGTTCACTTGAGGATGAGCTTTCACTTAGTCATGGGGGTATGATGAATTGTAAGTGGGCTATGTCAATGGGCATGTTTCAACACATGCATTGATGTGTTAATGCATATGCATGGACATAGCCTCTATTTGTGCCTATATAAATGCACATACACATACACATCACATTTATGGCATTAGTTAGTCAATAGCTTATGTAAGTTCTTGTAGTTTCTTCCTACTATAGTTAAAATAATTTGTTAGTGCTCCCAGTAGGAGTTAAGGATTGTACATATCACTATTCAAGAACTAATGTACCTGTACGCATTAATGTGATACCAATAAAGATGAGATTCTTGATCTACCTTGGAACACTTGGAAATAGATTAATGCTTACTTTTATGAAATTTACTATTCTTGCATGTTACTTCCATGTTCTTAATTAATTACTGCACTTAATTAATGCACATAAGTATGAGTACCTTGAGCCTGACATTAATGCTTGGTAATCCTAGCATTGCTATTACTTCATAATCTAGTAGTGTGGTAATCTGTTCAAGATGTGTGTAGAAGGTTGGATTGGATACTTAGGAAATAGTCAAGGAAACTAGATAATTAGTTAGATTAATTCTTAATTAATTACTTTGTTCTATTCTTAGGATAATTAGATAAAAATATATAATTAATACAATTCATATGTCTTTGCTCCAATTAACCATACCCTTGCACTTACACAAGTGTAGCTTAGAAGACAATGATCACACCTATAGGTCACTATCTTTGGTGTTAACATTTGAAGAACTAAAGTCCACAAAATTTGACCAAATTCTAGTGATGAATGTTTTTGATTCGTATGGTTGGGTAAAGGGACTACTCACAACTCATCAACTACTATATCAATATACTTTTA
>MNCI01024817.1:149124-278051 GCA_015680685.1 Gnetum montanum
TGAAAGTATCTCTCCAAGTTATTACTAAAATGGACTAATTTTCTACACTAATGTTTATTTCATTAAAATGAATTAGGATCTTGCAGATGTCTAGTAAAATGATGATAGTGGTATTTGAACATTCTTATAAGATCAAATTAAACTCATTAAATTTTTATTAAATTAGTTGTTAAATGACAATCCATACATTCAAAATTCCATTGCTTTTCACTACATAGGAAATTCTAGTAAATTTCAAAAACCTCTATAAAAATGTAAAGGGACTTCCAAAGTTTTCTAAAAAGTCTAGGAACCTATGTTTCATTAAACTTAATGGATGTACATCTTTGGAAATAATTCTAAATAGCTTTGGCCTATTGACAAAATTGAAGCATTTGCAACTAAATGAATGCAATGCTTTGAAACTATTCTTAGAAACTTAATCATTGGAAATTTGAAAACTTTATGTTGTTTCTTGGAATGTTGGAATGAAATTAAGATAGTAGCACTAAAAGTTCAAGATTTAATGATAGAGACTTAAGAAAATGTAGAATCAAAATTAAAAAGAAGATATACATCAATTTTTAGATGGTTCAGCTACCTCATTAACTCCAAACCCAAAGTTAAAGGACTTTAACTATGATCTTAAAACTAAGCATCAATTATAAAAGGTTATAAGCTTTAACTCTTACACAATGATGTAGAAAATTCTATAGTCTATTTAAACATAGAGATAGATACTCAACTATTACAAATACAATAGAGGATCAAAAGAAAAACTAGAGTTTGAGAGTACAATGCACTTAGCATAAGAAATAAAGAGAGAGCAAGGAATAAAAAATTTCTAGAACACTTTCCAAACCATCCAGATTACCATTTTAGTTATCCTACTTTAATATATAGTAGGACCTTCCATAATGCTTTAATATATAGAAGGAAATTCCTTCCATTTTAGAGAATGAACCTCTAAAGTTTATATTTATTGTAGTATAAATATTCATTACTAAAGAGTGGACATAGACATTGATGTTTATGGTAATATTCATACTTTTAGGAAGATTTGAAAAGAAAAAAACTTAAGATTAGGTGATGTTAGACATGTAGAAGATTTGTAAATATTCTAACTTGCTAAATGTTGTAGGTCCTAGACAACAAGATGACTAGAAGAAGGAGAGTGAGCTAGGCATGAGTTGCAAAAGGTCATGGTTATCATGACAAGGGGGCTACTAGAGGATAATAAGCTACTTTATAATTTCCTTAATAAGCATGTTTGGACTATGATTTGACTGTAGGTTTTACTAGATTCAAACATAAAAAATAAAGAAGCATGACATGGGCATGACATTGGTGCGACTAGTTAAAATAGACACTAAAACTAATTTAAACTAACTTGAAGTTATCCTTAGTCATAGGGACTAGTGCTAAATTTATGGTATAATGAAAATAGAAGAAATAAGTTCAGATTTAAAATTTAGAAAATCAAATCTTATGAATTACACCTACAACTTTGAGGAAAGAGCTCTTTTAAGTAGATTCAATGTTTAGGACTTAAAATTTGAAAAATAAAAAGTATGAAACATAGATTTGGCCTTAACATTCACATAAATATCTTAAATCCATTAAACATAACTTCTTAAACATGAAATCTACATGAAAAATAAATGAAAACTTTGTAAATGACTTACATAAGCTTGGAAAAAGCTCATTCACAAAGAGATATGAGCTTAAGCATAAAATAAACATGAAGCCTTCATATTTTCACATGAAAAAAGGAGAAATTACATGAATGCATTTGATTACAACATAAAAACACTTCTATCTTTTCCATTTACTTGAAATAAACATGAGAGAGCATGAAAAACATTTTAAAACTTTGAAAGCATCTGAAACTTGAGAACATATAAGAGAAACATGTGAAAATGCATGAAAGATGAAAGATTATATAAGAAATGCTTGTGAGAACTTAGGAGAAGAACTAATGGAAGAGGAATTGACTCTTAAAATTGGAAAAAGCTATGATATAGTAATGTAAGATAAAAGGAGGAAAAGGTAGCATAGCTTCCCCAAGTACACAAAGTTTGTATAAGAACATTCAAGAATTGAATGAAGAAAGAGATTCTATTCACTTCACCTCATAATGAAAGGTATGTTACAATGGGAGGGATTCATCACTATTTATATTTTTTTTGTGAAGAATTTTTCATCTTAGAGCCTAGGCCACACATTAAGGCTCTTGACCCTTTGTTACTTTTTTAGTAATTTTCTTAATTCTTAACCTTCTAGGATTATTTTTCATTAAACAAAGACACTTATAATTTGTGATATATCAAAGTAAACATATGAATATGAAAATAAACACTACCACTACTTCCTACTCTACTCAACATCAAAGAAACTGAAGATGGAGAAGCTAAATGGTACATATTCATACTATTTCTACCACATCCTTCTTTAGGGTTTAATGTGTAAGAATTGTAGCATTAGAGTCTTGGGGATATTCCTTACTCATTTCTTCAATCTTTAAGATATTAGTGATCTTTAATAGATGGTCTAATTTGTAGGCTTAAAATGGCTTTGTAAGGATGTCAATAAATTAATCTTGTATAGGCATATATTTGGACAAGAAGTTTCGCTCCTTCACTTCTTACTTGATGAAGTTTTACTTTATGTTAATATGCTTGGATTTCTTTTGAAGCACATGCTTCCTTGAAAGTTGAATTATGAACTATTTTTCATCATGAGATCAATGGGAAAAAGGACTTCAAAGAGAAATTAAGTGAATAACTTCTTAAATTACAAGATGTGTTTTATGTAATCTTTCATTGCAATGAATTTGGCCTCACATGAAGATAAATCTATGATATTTTTCTTCTTGCTATTCTAATAGATAGAGTTGGCCCCATGAAAGATGATAAAATCTAATCTAGAATTTGTCTCTTGGAGATCTTCTCCCCAATCAACATCAGAAAAAAACATGGAAGTTATCATCTTCTTTGACAAATTTTATGAAAAAACATATCATATAGTTTATGTCTTTCAAGACATGCTTGAGAGTGTTCATGTTTAAGTATAGGTTCTTGAATAAATCTTAAAAGATAGGATATGACAAACTTAATATTAGGCCTTGAGTGATAAAGAAATCTCAAGGATTGTATCATAATTCTATAGAAAGAATCTTCAACTAAGGGATTTACAACTTTCACTTGGATTTTAAGATTTGGAGGGAGTGGAGTAGTGGCTATTCTTGAATTTTTTGACCATATTTTTCTATGATGCCTTCAACATATTTAGTTTGATGCCTCTCCAGTACACTCTACTCTTGTTTTACTTGGATTTTTAGAAACTATCCTTTAATCCTAGATCGTTCATTTCAAATTATTCTTTGATGTCTTTCCTAAAGTTTACAATTAAGTTTTTAAAACTTGATAGGAAGACTTGTGACGTCCAAAAATGTCAATGGCTAGAACACCAAGAGGTCATCGGGCATATAGCCTAACCCTGAATCTGCGAGAGGGCCGTATTGGAGAAAATGGAAATGAGGTGCCCTGAATGGTCTTGTCGATCAAACAGGGACTTACATGTTGTTAAAATGACTATGTGCAAGAGGAGTTTATACTACGTTACACACGGGCATTGAGTCCAGCTAAGCTAGAGTGTAGCAGAGTGCCTTACCCTAAAAACAGTTATGTGAACATGCAAACATGTATGAAAAAGTGAGAAAATATAAGTGTTATGCTAAATGCCAAAGAGAAATACTTTATAAATGCAACAGAGTTTGAGAACACTAGTGTATCACCCCAAAAGAGGGAGCATAGATGATTCAGAAAGGGATACACAGTGTATAATAGGCATAGTAGGAGTGTAGTCATAGCCTCAATGGTGTCAAGATATGAAGTTTGGTGCTCACTATGTTGTGCCTACTAGGTTGGTAGTCATGGTGTACCATGTGATGTTCTATTGGGCTGCAATGGGGTTGCAGTGTACCATGTAGTGTAGCTGTGCCTCTCTATTACTGTGGTGTGCTATGGGTCTTATTCATTCATGAAGCTAAGTGCCAAGATGCTAGGGTGCCAAATGCCAAATGGAAGTGCCAACTGTCTTACTGGTTAAGAATGGAAGCCTCCTCCTTCTCTTCTTCCCTCCCCTAAAATAGTAGTGCGTAGGGGTACTTATTAGGCTAGGGTTAGCCCAAAATGTGGATTAGGTACCACATGGCAGTGTGATGGGTGGGACCATGCTCTCTACTACACTCATCCCGTGTTACACATAGGACATGGGACATTGGCTACTACGCTCGTCCTATGTTACATGTGGGACATGGGATGCTAGTTGCTACTATCTATTGCACTCATCCCATGTTACATGTAGGACACAAGATGCTGGTTGTTACTATCTATTGCACTCATCCCCTATTATGTGTGGGACATGGAACATTGGTTGCTACTATCTACTATGCTTGTCTTGTGTTACCCATGGGACACAGGACACTGTCTACTATGCCTGTCCACTGTCTACTACACCTATCCAATGTTTATGACACTTGTCCACTATGCTCATCCCGTGTTATGCGTGGGACATGAGACACTATCTACTGTGCGTGTTTACTATCTACTAGGCTAGCTAGGTGTGTTACGATGCACTATGTTGCACAGCTTGATAGGATGCTATGCTGTGCTACACTACACATTGTAACAATGTGTTATACTATGCTATGTTGCACAGCTTGATAGGGTGCTACACTGTGCTACGCTACACAACATAATAGGGTGCTATGCTACGCTACGCTACGTAGCCTAATAGGGTGCTATGCTACACTACGCTAAGCAACATAATAGGGTGCTATACTGAAGTAAAAATGGTGCTATGCTATGCAGCATAACAGGGTGACATATGAATTTGCAGAAAGTGCTAGCATTCTAACACTTAGTAAAATTTTGTAAATCTAGTAGTTGGAGTTGACTACACTCAACACTTGTAAAAATATGAGCAAAGTGCTACCATTTTGAAATTTAATCATATTTATAGTCACGATGTTAAGACCTGAAATTTTGTGGTATTTTAATGTGCCCTCTTTGTTGACGTCTAGAGGAGTGGCCCAAGAGACATCGACAAAGAATTACAAAACATCATAGAAAACATGTCACCAACATCACTCGTTGATACAAGATCATATGTTTTTTTATCATTCTTAAGAGTGATATGGGAATAAGGTTATGTAGAGGGGATAAGGGGTATAGGCAATGCTATAGACATAAAATTTGAACTGTGGGAATGAAATGCAAATAGTGGATCATGGTGTAATATGCAAATTTAGCATGGCTGATAGTGACCATGGAATAAAGTGGTTTGCCCCTGAAATGTTGACGTCTCATCAGAGTGCTTATGAGAGTTTCAAAGTTGATCCAAGGCTAGGCCAATTGCAAAGCTACAACATTATCAATTTTCTTGGGGATGTGCTCCCCCCCCCTTTTTTTGAGTTGTGAGGCAAACCTTCTTTGGGTTCGGCTTACTACTAAATGTTAGCTACAAGTTGGCCATTGAGAAGATGGGATTTGTTTCCCAGGGATGATTCTTATTACATCCACCTAGGCTTTGACCATGGAATAGAGGCTCCCCACAGGACAAGTTATGTTACATCGACCATAGGTTCTATAGTTGATATGAAGAGAATGCCATATGCATCACAGTGTGTATGCATTCGAGGGATGTGTAATCATGAGTATGTGGGAGATGAGAGGATATGGGATGACGAAGTGGATGTGGATAGGCTATAATAGGGATGAGGGGGATGTGAACTTTTGAGTGGCCTAACTACTCTGATTATGCACATTAGAGTAATGTGGTGACTTGCTTCTATAATGAGATGCATCTTTGCATGACCACCTCCAAGGTTTTGTCTTACAAACACAACTCTGAGAAGATAAGAAAACAACACAACATGAAATGCAAGTGCAAATATCATATGTGAAGATGTTGTAGGTGCTAGATGTGAAGATGTTGTAAATGTGTCAAATGATGTGCCAATTGCAAGTGCTCAGGAAGCTGGTGAAGGTGCTAGGGTGATGATGCTACAAGTGCTATAAAGGCCACACTAGTGGCAAGTGCTCCAAAATATCAGTAGAATGGTGGGTGAAAATAATGCTACTGAAACACCATAAAATTTCAAGGCCCTCTTGCCTCACCAGGGTCTTGGAATTTAGGCAAGGACTTTCAAAAGTGTAGCATCATGACGGTTTGGTAGGAAAATGTAGGCACTAAGATTAGACTATCCAGTCTGGCAAGTTTTCTATTTCTAGAGCTGACAGGCCCAATGGACTCTCTGGCCTACCCACCTGGACAATTCACCCAGCTGACAGTCTACACAGAAACTATGCTAGGAGTTGTCGAGAGTGTTTGGAATGAGCAAAACAGTTCAGCAAGTTTTCTAGTGAAGAAGTCTACTATGCTATGCTACACTATGCAGCGTAGCAAGCGTTGAAAAATGGTTGCTTAAGTGTCCAAGTGTAAAGAGACAAAGTGATTGCAAAGACAAAGTACGAATCAATCAACACAAGGTGCTATGCTACTCTATGCTATGTAGCATAACACAACATAGCAAAAGCAAAGAGGAAAGGTCCATCTTGCCAAGTGATTCCAATAAGGAAATGACACCTTGACAAGACTTCAGCCTCCAAAACTTCTCACCCTACTTGATCCATAGACCTTGAACAAAGTTTCTTGCTAGAAGATGGAGGATTGAACAAAAAAGATAGGATATGTAGGCTGCTATGTTGTGCTACGCTACATAGCGTAGTAACAATACAAAAGCAACAAAAATGTTCCAAACATAAGTTCAACAAGTTCAAAGGCTTCTTGATGCAAAAGACACGAGTTGTAGTTGTTAGCATGACTAAGCTTTAGATATGTTTTCAACTTTAGCATAAGTTCCAGTTAGAACCAGTGGCTACGCTATGCTACACTACATAGTGTAGCACAACGTAGCAAGCAGTCACTTACGCTACGCCAATATATTCTATAGTGTGAGTGAAACAACACTGGTATGGAAGCATCAAGACATCTTTGGATAGTTCTAGGACTTGTTGATAGAAATCTTCCTCACTTTGGCACCTCCTTGGTAGAATCAACAATTTCACTCCATTTTGCACACCTCCTGGTTAGCCCCCCAAAACATTGTTCCTATGCTTAACCCTTCTCATAAGACTAGGGAAGACGTAGTCTTGGAGCGTGAACTCCAGTTTTTGCATTGTTAGCACACTGATATTGGTACATACATTCCTAGAGGCATAATCACAGCATAGCCAAGTTCACAACAACATTGCACATCTACATGGTACAGGCGTGTTAGCATCTTGTGAGGTCCAAGACACATGGCATCCAAGCCCTATTTCATGCTTTCTCCTAGCCCTATAAATACCTCAGCAAACAATGCTTAAAGGGTTGGCTTTTATAGTTAGTATTTTTCATCCAAAGAGTTGGCATTTTTACATTAACAAGAGTGGTTGGCTTGTTGGCTTTTGGCATTGGCTGGTTGGCTTCTTGATTAGCTTCTTAGTAAACAGAGTTAACTTCTTATTGTAGTTGGCTTTTAAGTTGGCATTTTTCTTGACTGCTTGAGTTACCTTTGCGTAAGCAGTGCATCTTTGATGTTGTATAACCTCTTGTACACCTTTCTAACAAGGCAAAGAATCGAATCCAAGACCTTGGGATGATGCATTTTCTTACCTGAGTTTATTCTACTATTTCTTTATTATCATTTCTATTTTGCATCATTTCCTTCATTTCTAAATTTATTGAGCATTGATTTACCACACGTGTCTTGCCATCGAAAGAATGTTTACATAAGGTTAAGATACACTGACTAAGTCCTTGTTTGAATGACCAGACCATTCAGGGTGCCCTGCTTTTTTTTCTTTAGCACAACCATCACACAGATCCAGGGTTAAACTATTCACTCGGAAACCTCTTGGTGTTCCAGCCACCAACATTTTTGGTCATTATAGCTATGAATGCCCCAAAGGATTTCACCAATTGCAAGTGTTCAAATAAATTAGCAATATGTCAGTTTAAAGTCTTGGTAGACTATGAACCTAGTTTAAGATCTTGGTAGACCATGATGTTCTAGTTTAATGTTGTAGTAGATAGTGGATGTTGTGCTAGTTTAATGTCATGAACTAAGGATTAGCTATTATGCCATTTTAACATCATGACTCAAGGACAAGCTATTGTGCCAGTATAACATCATGATCCAAGGATGAGTTGTTGTGCCAGTTTAATGTCATGACCCAAGGATGAGCTGTTGTGCCAAATTAACATCATGACTTAAAGATAATCTGTGCAAATTTATGGTCATAGCAGACTACATACCTTGCTTGTGTAAGGTGTAATGCTACATGCGTAGTCATGCTGTGTGCCTAAAAGAACCTACAAAAACTGACTAGAAAGAAAAACATCAAGTAGAACCTATTGTAAATAGAGTTGAAATGCATGAATGAAAGGAAAACAGTGCAAAAATTGATAGTTTTAGGTCGTTCCAGGCCATAGGCTAGTTTGAGGCCTTTTCAAGCCATGTGTTTTTATTTTTTTTCTATTTGTTTTCTAATTCAATGCATAAGCTAAGTGGCTAGTTGCATAAACAAAGTAGAAATGCATAAACAAAGCAAAGCTATGTGTAAACTAGGCAAGTAGGTGAAATGTGAATGCATGAACAAATGCAACCCAAGAAAAAACCAAAAATGCATGGTCGATGGATGTAAGGCGTGAGTTAGTGCTTAATGTGTTTTTGGCCAAGAAAAAGTCCTAATGTCATAGTTTCTTCCTAATCAGTTGTGGATTAGCGGGTGTGCAAGGCTTAGGATCCTCTAGAAGGCTATTGGCTTCAATCGCTCATTTGGGTGTGTTAGCCTTAGGTGTTGTGTTGGTTGTCATAGGTGTACCACCAAAGAACTCTTCTTCTAAAACTTGTGCCATGTCTATGTTGTGGATAGTCAAAGAGGAAGCATTATCACCATGGATGATAACTTCACCACCTTGGTATGGAAGGTGGATTTTTTGGTGGATGGGAGAGGAGATGATCCTTAGTTGGGCTAGCCAAGGCCTTCCTAGAATCATGTTGAAACCTAGCATCTCCTCTATGATAGTGAAATCTGCATTAGTGGGGAATTGCTCTCCTACCATGAAGTTGATTGTACCCCTGACCATGACACATGATCCATTGAAGGATTTTAGACACATGATTTTGGTTGGCTTGATTTCATCTACGAGACCTAGTTTGTCGATGATAGAGTACAAGACTACATTTGTTGCTGCACCATCATCGAGATGAACTATACAGATGGTGCACTGCCCAACACGAATAGTAATGGATAGTGGAGTTATCGTGACCTCCCCTTGTTTGGAGTTGACTTTGACTACATTGTCATAGAACACTAGTGATGTTGAACTCGATTCTTGTGGTGTAGGAGGCAACATTGTTGCATAGATGGATGCCTCATTTGCACGAATGTCCTTAGTAATAGGAATAGGAATGGATGCCATATCAATGATTACCCACAAAAAACATGATAGGTACTGTGGCATCCATCTACCTGGCTTTCAAGAGTTTCACCAGTAGTTCAAAGGATTCCATCAGTAGTGGTGTATACTTTGAGCGATCCTTGCATGGAAAGTTGGGCCTTGGGGTGGCCCCTGACAATGTAGGTAAGTTGGCACTAGAGTTGGTAGTTTTGTTAGCTAGGGCTTTGGGATTCTTAGTTTTTGGGCCCCAATTGGTTGCTTTTGTGCTTGCGGCCACTATTGCTACTATTATGTTTTTCTTGTGAGCATGTTGGTTTCTGTAGGCCACATAAGCTGGGTCACTACTAGCTTGCGCTACTTCTTCTATGATTTTTGCTTAGGAAAAGGCTTGGCTAAGAAATGTTATGGATAGATAATATAGTTTGGACTTAATGAAGTCATTTACTACACCTTTGAAGATGGCCGATAGATGTACCTTTGCTAGTACTTCATGCAACATTCCAATGTTGAAGGAATTTTGGCATGGGCTCTAGAGGCCCTTACTTAACCTGCATGAGCTATTTGAGGGTTACTTCAGGCTTTAGGTTTTACTTGAAGCATGTCACAAACTGGCTTATGAGATCCTCCAAGGAGGGCATTGAAGCATTGGGTAGCATGCGATACCAGTCTAAGGCCTTACTAGTGAGTCACATGGGGAACATGCACATGATGGAGTGTGGCCAAGCTTGAAGGAGTAGTCACTTAGATCGAAATGTGACCAAGTGTGCATTTGGGTCCCCTTCACCATTGTACTTGGTGAATTATGGTAGCTAGACCCTAGTCAAGATATTTAGAGGTGTAACTGTAGGACTTATGGGGTCATCTCCATAGAAGTCCACCACTTTGACAATGTTGGAGGAGGTAGCCTTGAGTCAGTTGATCTCCTCCATCAGGCTTTGGATTAGCTAGAATGCCTAATCCAAGCTTAGGGATGTGCAACTGGTTGCATTGGATAAGCTTGTATTAGTTGCATAGCATAGGGTAGAATTGTTGGTTGTGGATTTTTCCAGTTTATGTCATAGTGGACAGTTTTTACCAGTTTAATGTCATAGCAGACAGTTGTTGATGTGTTGGATGATCGATGGATGCAATGATCAAAGTAGGCCACACACAAGTTGGTTGGATGGACACCTTAGAAACCAATGAGACAGGTGGCAGGTAGGATGCCTAATTTGTCTAGGGCTGAGAGGTGGCCCCAACATGAGCATAGTGTTAGGAAAATGCATTTGTTTCTTGGAAGGAAGGTTGAATTGGCATGGTCACCATCTCAGAGAGGATGGGTGGATTGAACTGAGGAGGGGTTGTACTAGGGAGTGGTCATTGCAAGATGGTGTAGAGGGGGCTCTCATGCTTGGAGTGGGCCTCGAACTCATCTTCTTCCTTCTGTGAGGTTTCATAATAGGTTATCCTTGCATCATGCTTGTTTGCACAGATGAGTTGGGACAACAACTAGTGGTAGGACTCCATGAGTGGGATTATGTCAAACAAGGAGACGTTGTACTCTTATCGATTTTGGTGGACTCATTCATAGTCCTATTTTACCTCCAAATCAAGGTAATCCATTGGTAATCCTACTTGGATTTTGGCACAAAAAAAATTATATTGTTTGTGGCTTAGTGCGGAATTCTTTGGTTGGATTATAGTGTCAAATGTGTTAGACACTAATGTGGAANTTATCGATTTTGGTGGACTCATTCATAGTCCTATTTTACCTCCAAATCAAGGTAATCCATTGGTAATCCTACTTGGATTTTGGCACAAAAAAAATTATATTGTTTGTGGCTTAGTGCGGAATTCTTTGGTTGGATTATAGTGTCAAATGTGTTAGACACTAATGTGGAAGGTTGATTTGGATTCATATTCATAGATTAGGTTGTGAGAGTTGCTGTTTGCAAAAAATGGCTAACTCTAGCACCAAAAAATGTGATGTCCAAAAATTGTGTAGGATTACCCATGATAGATGAAAGAGACATGGAGGTTCGGGCTCTCCTTCTAGCACCAAAAACTATGATGTCCAAAAATGTCGATGGCTGGAACACTGAGAGGTCACTGGGTGTACAGCCTAACCCTAAATCCAGGAGAGGTCTATGCTAAAGAAAAAAAAATTGGGTTCCCTGAACAGTATTATCGATCAAACAAGGACTTACATGGTGTTAAAATGACTATGTGCAAGAGGAGTTTATGAAACACCCCAAAATTTGAAGGCATGCTTGCTTCACTAGGTCTTCGCAATTCGCATAGTGTTATGGTAGTTCTTTAGGAGATGGATTCTTTGATGTTCAGACTATCTAGTTCAACAAGTTTTCTACCTCAGGTGTCAATAGGCTAAACGAATTCTCCAGCCTACCCACCTAAGTAGTTCATCTATCTAACAACACACTATGGAGCGGTGCGTGGAATTATTGGTGATGCTTAGAACACGCAAAACGCTTTAGCAAGTTTTCTAAGTTAAGGAGTTTTGCTACACTATGATACATAGTGTAGCAAACTTCAAAAGATATTTGTGGAAGCGCAGTGCTACACTATGCTATGCTATGCAGCGTAGCTCAACATAGCAAAATCTAGATGATCAATCCCCCTTGCCCGAGTTCATGTCCTTTAATAATGTCTCCTTCCGGTAGAAAGTGGTGAACTTGGCCAAAAGAAAGCCATATTTGTTGCTACGCTATGCTATGCTACATAGCGTAGCATAGCGTAGAAAATATGCAATAAATAGTCAGCATGATTCAAAGGTTTCCAATGCATGCAGTAGGGCACAACATAAGTTTTTTGCTTCGAGCCGACAGCTATGCTACGCTACGCTGGTAATGTAGCACAACGTAACAAGATGCTACGCCATGCCAAACATGCTACACTACAAAGCATAGCAAAGCATTGCAAGCAGTTACACTACATCAATGCACTTCACCTAATTGCACCATTGCTCTAACAAAGCAATTACAATGTGGTAGACTTGTAATTATGGCATGGTAGCCTACCCAATGGTCATGTAGGCACATGCAGCACAGACAGGTCAGCACAAGCCCAGGGCACGTGGTGTCCAAATCACATCTTTTGCGTGTCCTTGGTCCTATAAATATCCCAATGAGAAATGATCGAAGGGTTCGGTTTTTTGGAATTTTTAGTTAGCTAACAACTTTGTTGGAGGAAAAGCAAAAATTAGCACTATAACCTTGAGCATTGTAAGCTTTCTGTTTGACATAGTAAACTGTTAGCTCTCTTTGTTGACATTTTGTTCTACTCTTTTCTACCGTCTTGGTAGCACTTTGCATTGTTAACGCTTGAGCCCGCATTCAAGCATACAACTTTCTTGCTCTACACGTCTTAGTTACTCTTGGGATCTATACATTTATTAGTGCTGTGCAACCGACTGTATCCATTTTGATAGAGCAAAGTCATAGCTTCAAAGCGGTACATTTTTCTAACTACCTTTCACTTTGTCTCCTGTTTACTATTGCATTTTACATTATTTTCTATCTCTTTTACATTTAAGCATTACTTCACGCTATCAGCCTCATTTTCAAATCACACATTGAAAAAGGTTATATTAACATCGACTAAGTTCTTGTCTAATCGACCATACCGTTCAAGGTGCCTAGTTTCCATTTTATTGAGCACAACCCTCCCGTAGATTCGGTGTTAAGACTGTTAATGATCGATGACCCCTTAGTGTTTTTCCAGCTGTCGACATTTTCGGTCACTACAGTTTTCTAGCACTAGAAGGAGGGCCTTTGGTGCCCTTTCTGCATGTCATGGTAGTCCTGTAAGCCTTCTGCACCCTGATACATATTAGCATAAACTTGACACCCATCTGTGGTTGTTTACGCATCGTGCGGTGTAGATCGGTCAGCTCGACAATTCCTCGAGAATCCTACAAGACATAAAGCCTCTGATCTCCAGTTGACCTCCCTAGTCTCACATGCGTTTCGTACCCTATCGTACACTAGCATAAATGTGACACCCTTCTACGGTTGTTTACGCATCGTGTGGTACAGATCGGTCGCCTCGACGGTTCCTTGGGAGCCCAATAAGTTGTAAAGCCTTTTTGATTGCTTTCCAATTCCTTCATTTTTCTCATTCAAAAAATTGTTTAGCTCTCCAATTCCTTTGCTTTCTTCCATTTGCAAAGCTACCTACCTTAGTAACAATGAATTCCACAACTACTGTTGCTAACACCTTTAACATCAAGGTTCCTATCATGGTTCAAGGCATCACAGCAACCGAACAATCGCTGAACCCAATGCTGGAAACACATCAATCCCTTAGAATCCAAAACCAAGGACCTGAGGGCTTGACCCAGCAACATGAGTGCTATAACTTCCTCTAAGCAGAGGTTTAGGAAGACCTACCTTTGGATGTACATGAATTCAAAGGAAAACGTAGCTTCGAGTTCACTCACTGCGACAGGAAAGAGTTTGTTTTTACTCCTAGTCCTTTCATACCTTTGACACAGAACAATCAAAGGCTTCTAGACTAGCTAATCTAGTTGGCTAGGCTTAGGGAGCAATAGGACATAGCATCTAGCTAGGATGATGCCTTCTAAGATGGACAGGAGGAACTTGATTTCTAATCCGACGAGGGAGGTTAAACCAACCCTATTCCTATCCCTCCTACCCATTCCTTCTGGGCCAATCCGTTATTTGTCACTACTCCCTGTATGATCATACATACGCTCTCGTAGCCTACAACTATAACTACAATGGTAGCCATGTCACCTTCTCAGTGTGTCAATGCCCTTATTCCCCTATTTTATTTGTGGAAACTATGCCTTCGCAAACTGTTCATCAACCCATTCCTGTAGCACATAACACACCAATCACAGCTACCCTACCACATGTTCATGCTGTACCTACTTCATAGTCGTACAAAACTTCTATTTTCATTCCTACATTCATGCTTGTTCCATCCACTGTGCCAAGCCTGGGTCCATCCACATGGTGGACCCCATTCACTTCTTCACGTATTCCACAACCGTCGCAGATGTCTCATTATGTTCGCCCTTAGACCTACCAAACCCTGTAAATGGTACAACCCAACATGGGGCTATGGTCTATTCTGTTAGTGATACAAGCGGTCTATCTGGCAGCCCAACCCACAGTTGCTACTCGAACAGCACCACCTACCGGGTGGTAGATAGTGTAAGCAGCACTATTTGTAGGGGTTATCCCAATGGTACTATAGATGGGTCATGCCCCCACCCCTGCCATTCCACAGATGGGAGCTGCCTTGGCAGTTCCCTAACCATCCACAATGTCATAGGGCCTAGACCAAGCATTCCAGCTTATCTAGACCCTTACCAAGGAAATAAAATGCCTCAAAGCTACTCGGTCTGACATGGTGTAAGTCATGGAATTTTACCAAGATGACCCCATCAGCCTTGCAATCCCTACTCTAACGTTACCCCCAAGGATGCCCCTCCCTCACTTCACATAGTACAATGGGGATGGAGATCCCAATGTACATCTTATTACCTTTAGGTCTGAATCCCTTCTGTTACAACAATGGCTGCACATGATTATTCATGTCTTTGCTATGTCCCTAACTAGAAAAGCTTTAGATTGGTACTGCATGCTACCACACTCATCTATTTCAACTCTGGAAGAGTTTCTGACCTAGTTCGCGATGCATTTTAAGTATAATTTGAAGGCAGAAACCACGCTGAACCTGTTGATGAGTGTGAAGTAGGATCCTCTAGAACTAGTACAGAAGTTCATCTAGCATAGGAGCACAACCCTTAATGAAATCCATGAGCCCATCGTGGAGGCCCACTTACTAGCCATCTTTAAGGGTGCAGTGAATGACTTTATCAAGTCTAAACTGTACTATCTCGCCCCTTGTACTCTTAGTCAAGCCTTCGCTTAGATCAAGAGTATACAAGATGCGGTGTAGGCAAGCAAAGACCTAGCCTACATTGCCTACAAAAACACCCTCACAAAGAAGGACAAGGGTAAGGCCCGAACAAGCACAGTGGCCACTGTGGTGACCAAGGCCAAGCCAAAAATTAGTAACAATAATAACAAGAATAACAATAAATCGGCCGTACCCACAGCTAACCCCACTCCCAGGTAGAGTCATGCACTGCAACCTACCATACCCTCACCTGAGACATCTGCACAACCCAAATCAAACTTTGAGTGTAAAGATCGTTCAAAGTACATCCCACTACCTCTCAAGCCTTTGGAACTTCTGAAGAAGCTATTCGTAGTAGGGCACATCCAACACAAGAAGATGTTAGAAGAAGGAATTAGGAAACATTAATAGTACTGCAAGCTCCTTAGGAACCCTTCCTTGGCCATGCCCAATGAGCCCTTAGTTCCTAAGGCTTTCAGGCTGGATAGGTTTTGTGACTATCACTAACAGTGTGGTCACAACATAGATTACTACCTGGCATTGTAGGATGACATCTAGAGATTGATCGATTAAGGAAAATTGGTATTGGATGAAAGCAACCCAATATGCCCTAAGAACCAATCTATGCATGTCTACATAGACCCACTTAATGCCAACAATTCCAGTTACGTCATCAACACCATCAGTATTGATAGTGATCCTAGGCCATCCCAGTAGCCATTCATGGTCCATGTGCCTCAGCATAGTGCACTAGCACCACCAGCAGCTGGCCGAAGCTCACAACAGTTGTTCATTCTGAGATTCCCTTCATAGGAATCCATCTTCATGCCACCTATTAGCGAAGCCACATGACTCCGTCCACTAACACTGTTAGCTCCTTTCATCATTAGGCCGTCGACTCCTTCGATAGCCCCCGCCTTGCATAAGACAGTAGAACAACCTTCTCATCCTAAAAAATGGGAAGTGCATTTCATAGGTGAGACATCGAGAGGAACTATCGTTCCTAGTATTTCCAAGCCTACATCTTCACCCCCTACGTCTATGCCCTCATCATTGATGATGAACATTGCTATAACTACACAGTCCTCATCGCCCTGCCAAAAAGGGGCTAAACTTAGACCTGAAGTTGTCCCTCCTCAGTAAATTCATCTTTTGGGATGAATTGAAGAAGAGGGGCTAAACTCAGACACTGTTAGCTCTTTTCATCTTTTGGATGCCCTCACTCAGGTCAAGAAAGCTCTAAAATAGAAAAACACTACATTGAGCTTGTACGACCTAATCATGATATCCATCCCACACCACGAGGCCTTGATCTGCATGTTGATAATGATTCCAGTCAACAAAGACATGTCGGTGGAAGAGGAAGCGATCCACTCGGTCATGCTTCCCTCTGTGACTACAAAACTAGAATTGTCTCAATTGACTTTCAGCGATGAATCTATTAGGAAAGATCCCAAGAGGGGTTAGGTAACTATGATACCTCTATTCATCACAATTTGGGTTGGCCAACAATGGATGCAAAGGGTACACGTTGATGATGGGGCCACCACGAATGTGATCCCCTTTCCTATTGTGGACAAGTTAGGCTTGGTCAACCATATCAAACCCACAACGATACCATGCCTGAGGTCATTTAACGAGGCATGCATCCTAGTGAAGGGCAAAGTTTGCATAGACTTTGTGGTAGGGGACTAGTTCCCCATAAACGCAACATTCATGGTGGTCGAGGAAATGCCCAGTTTTAACGTGATCTTGGGGAGGTCATGGTTAGCGCAAATGAGGGCTTTCTCTTTACCCATTCACCAGGAAATCCACCTACCATACACAGGCAGGGAGGTGGTGATCCATGGTGATGAGGTAGTAGGCCAAGCAATCAATAACATAGACATGGAGTAGGACTCAAAGGTCGTAACCTCTGAGAATGAAGCACCTGCTTACGCACACATTAATCATCCAGTGGGAGAATTAGCTTAGCAAGCCAATTCCCAAAATGAAAGCACATGGGTTGAGTTACCCTTCCAAGCAGGGGACAATGATGCAAGCAAAGACCCTGGCAAAGCGCCTCAATCTTGCACTCCACTCAATCCATGATGGATCAAGAAGCAGCTACGCATAACATAGCAACCCTGGTGCTTCCTGGCCAGTTGCCATTCTTTCCACATTACCACCTTTCATTGTTTACAATGCATTTCTCTACGTAAGTTACCAGTTAGCCTTTGTTCAAGTTGTTAACATATAATCTCTTTGGCATGCTACGCTATGACCTGAAATGACCTAAAACTAGCAGAGGCTCGAAACGACCTAAAACTAGCAGTGGCATGAAATGGCCTAAAACTAGCAATGGCCCAAAACGGCCTAAAATTAGCAATGGCCCAAAATGGCCTAAAACTAGCAATGTTCCTTAGAGGCCTAAAATGGCCTAAAACTAGCAGCATCTTGAAACATCCTAAAACTAGCAATGACTCGAAATGGCCTAAAACTAGCAATGTTCCTTAGAGGCCTAAAGTGGCCTAAAACTAGCAGTGGCATGAAATGGCCTAAAACTAGTAATGGCCCAAAATGGCCTAAAACTAGTAATGTCCCTCAGAGGCCAGACACGACCTAAAACTAGCAAAGATCCAAAATGGCCTAAAACTAGCAACGGCTTGAAACAACCTAAAACTAGCAGTAGCTCGAAATGGCTTAAAACTAGCACATGAAAATTTTATACAAAATGTAGCATGTATACAATGCACAAGGTAACATAAAATCAATTTCTTTTCCAAAATTCTCTTATTTACTCAAAACCTTTTTCTTTTGGGCAATGTTTACAAAAAATTTACAAAGATTCAAAATTAAAAAAAAAACCCATCCTGTCATGGGTTGTCCCTGTTCGCATAATCTTCTCCATTTGTTTCTACATCATTTCCTTTTGCACCGCCTTCCCTTGCGTTGTCCTCTACTGATTCTTCATTCCTTCCTTCTACGGGCCTTATGCCCTCATCTAGAACCTACATCATAGGAATGAAGTGGTGGGATAAAGAAATGCATGCAAGCTACAATAGAGCATGAGCATTAATACAATAGAAAGCTACTAAATTTAGAGGGGCTTGCATCCATATCGAAGGATATTTTATCTAAACCAAGCTTGAAGTGGTGCCAAACCTCCTTTGCTGTAATGTCCACCCAACGCCTATTTCTTGGTTCAACATATGTAGCAGCTCTCTCCCTTTTGGTGGTTATCCACCTTAGTCGTCCCAGAGAAAGGAAGATGGTTGCGGTCTCTCCTGTGGAAAGGCCCACTTTCTAGGTAGGAGATTCTATAACCTTTACATACTCTTTGAACTTGGCATAGGCCTCAGAAGCATCGATGACATTTGCTAATGCTTCATACGTAAACACCTCCGCAACAATGTCCCTATACAGTTTACGATGGGTGACATTTTCTAGTTTATACATGTGTTTATGATTTTTCTCGAACTGCTCCCATTTGTAAACCTTGGCATTGAAATCTATTAAATCCTGACACTTCTGGGCTAGCAAGTCCATTTGTATCTACTATTCTATTATTTTGTAGGTGGATTCGACATTCTGATGCACGACGATCTAAAATCTGGCATAGTTTATCATAGCCATGTGCCAGTCCTCATTATTAGTATTATGGACTATGAGGAATTCATTCTTTGACTTGAGATCATCCACCTCAGCGCTCAAGTTAGCCTTCTCTTGCTCAGCCTTTTGGACCTGCTTCCACAGGTCCTCGTTGATGTGCTTATACTCCAACAAAGAGCATGCTGAGTACAAAGCATAGTTGCAAGACTCATTGTATGCATGAAGAGACACCTCGGTTACTTTAGGCGGGAATGTAGGCATGACACTGACTTTCAAAGGCTATGCCAGGTCCCATTTTAGCTGAGAGGCTGCCATGACACAAAGGGTGTAGCAATCGTGTTAGCATAGCAAGATTAGCAAGCTCAAGAAATTCTTTAGCAATCCCTTGAGTCCACCTAATACTATTGCTTACCCATGTCAAGGTTCACCTACTGAAGACAATTGATCATGTCATCAACAATTCCCTCCATAAATGTAAACTTATTAGGGATCTCAGCCCATGGTTCTGCAGGAGTTAGAGGGAGTTCCGCGACATCAACAGTGGCACCTATTATATAAGTAAACATATCAGAAATGGGCAAAATGGGCTATGACAAGGTAGACACAATGGCAAACTCACTAGCATCAGAATGAGGTCTCCCTTCTTGCTGATGCAAGATGATGATGATAGCCTTGGCAGAAGTCCTAGCTAAGTCTATATGGTCCTCTTCTTCATGCGCTGTTGCCTTTCCTTTTGAGAGACTAGCATCTTTTTTATTCAAAGGAGACTCTTCTTCATCTCCTAAAATGCCTTCCTCATTAGTAGGGGGATTCTGCCTGATAACAAGAGCCCCTGCCTTAGTGATAGGAGTTCTTTCCTTCTTGACTGGGACCCTTCACTCCAAGATTGGGGCCTCCGTGTCTTTATTCATCGCCCTTGTCTTAGGGGCTGACACCTCTTCGTTGTCTTCTTCTTGTTTTTCTACCAGTCAAGAAACATGTTTGCATTAGCTAAAAACAAGTTAGCTTAAAGCATATGCTACGCTACATTACACAACCTAGCGCAACATAGCGTAGCAAACATCAACAAGGTAGGCATCAAACAAAAGCGTTTACCAATGGGGGGTTGCATCCTCTACAGTTTAAGTCACAGCTCCTGCCCCTCCTCTTCCTCCATGCGAAGGGTTTCCTTAGCTAGAGAAGGCCTATTCCACTGTAACTTTTTGGCCATAGTCTTAGCTATGAGATGCTTTCCCCATGACACGCTACTGGCTACAGCAGAGGGCACCTCTCCTATGCTATCTTGGCCACGAAATTTGCAGGCCTTCCGATCCTTAGTTGTCATAGAGAATGAATCCCCAATTATTTGTTGGAGATCTTGGGCTTGGGTGGTCTGGAGGATCTAGCGAATCCACAGTTTGGAAATTTGGTTGCGATTCTACATGACCCAGGCCCCATTCTCTTGAACCACCAGAAACTCTACAAAATGCTTCAGACAGGCTATGTAAAAGGCATAATGTATATTGGAACAAGACTCCAATTTCTTATGGAGCCCCAAGATTTTGGTCTGCAAGCCTTTACATAGAAATCTAGCCCAGTTGTAATAGGCCCCTTCTTCCATGACCTCACGCATTATCCAGGCCTACTCAATCGCTAGGACTTTCCCTTGGGAAAGCAACTGGGGAAATGCACGAGCACAGAAGAGAGGGTAAATCTCCCTAGAAGGTCCTTCTTTAAGCTTCTCCATGGGGAGCCCCTTTCGCTCCTTAGCAATCCCTAACCACTCCTAAATTTCCTTCTTATGAATAGTCAGCTCCTTCTTGCCCTTTGACCCTATGAGGATGCCATCGGTAGGGACACTAAAGAGGTCCATGAACAGTTGGTCATTGATTTCAATGACCACCTGTACACCTTATATGTGTATGAAAAAGTGACTCGCCTTGTTGGAAAAGGAGTAAATGAAGGAGAGAATCTCATTGGTAGGAATGCTCAGATTCGGGGCCAAGAATAGATCCATAAGCCTAGCCTTTTGGATATTCTGGACCAAGGAGTCCAAAGCTGCATCGTTTATCTAGCGTTGGCTCATATCTACTTCTCCATACTTGAAGTAGATGTTTGTCT
This sequence comes from Gnetum montanum, assembly GCA_015680685.1. NCBI lineage: Eukaryota > Viridiplantae > Streptophyta > Gnetopsida > Gnetales > Gnetaceae > Gnetum > Gnetum montanum. Next base: position 170,197 of record MNCI01024817.1, read on the forward strand.
CCTGTGTCTCAGTGGTTACCACCATTACCTCCAGAGGCTTCTGCGCCCCTATAAAAGTTTTCACAAGAAACATTTAGTAGAAAAACATAGAAAATCAAAAGATTGCAAAGACACTTAAGCATGCAACACTTACCATTTAGCCTACTAGTTCGGTACGACGACAGGAACGATGAAAGACTAAGTAGAAATTTTTCAACAATAATCGGTTTGAAGGGTTGTGTCCACCCCTCATCCAGCCAACTAGACCCCTTGTACTAATCGTAGGGAATGAGGAATAAGTGTGGGTAGGTGTGGTATTCACCCCTGCATTGACCAATGACACCTACTTGTAGGTTCTTAGCAGAAGAGAACTCCTGCAGGGCTAGACGTGCTGTAGTCAGCAGACCTGATCGGTCGTGAACCCCTTCTTTGTTGATGTAGAACCTAGTAACAAAAACATACTGTTAGCATTTGGCCAATATGGCTAGTGTCACACAACATAGCATAAAAAAGCTGTAAAACTCACCCACCAGCATAGTAAATAGTTCTTGGTGGGGTTTGGAAGCATGTGGCCATATAACGTGCAACAAACAATGTGTTGTAAGAATGGTAGCAGCTGTATTTAGGCATATCCCAGATCTAGGCCAAATGTCTTAACCCTATTGGGCATTGACTGGATCCTTCTCCTTGCCTACTCATGATTGCCCTATCCTTCAGAAACCTCAGGATGCCCTGACTTGCCCCAGGCAATATGGATTTGGTTATGATGGCCACCTCTTCCTCCTCTAGGTATGACCAAATGATCACACTGAAGTGTTGGAGGAGATATTGTAGGAACTCCTGTGCTCCTTTCCTGAACCAAACCCCTTTCTCTCCCATGTGTATCTGGGGAGGAGGGGCATTGACCACAGGTTTGCTTACGTGACACAAGACCCCTACAATTTCTAAGAAAATCAGAATTGGTCTTAACCCCATCCTACAAAACACAACTAACAAGCATTAGTATCATGTCTAAGTGTAATATGAATGCAACATAGCGATACCTAGCAGTTCATGCATATAGCGTAGCATAGCCCTCTTCCAACATATAGTGTAGCAAGAACATAAAAGCACTAGCGTAGGAAAAATGGCCTAACGTAGCAACAGAGCAATTAGCCCTAATAGGGCAATTAACAATATGACCTGACAAAACACGTGTCGTACTATCACATCATGCATGGCCAAACCCTCTTGAAGGTCCTATGCTATGCCATTCGAAAGCCAAGTAATTTAAATTGTCCAAACCCTTGTGGTTATGAAAACTGTGGTGGTGGTGGTTTAAGTGACCTTGCATTCAATGATGGTGTAGTATTTATGCATCCGCTGAGGCCAAAATGACAACAATAGAGGACAAATGAATAAGATTAGGATACAAAATGAAAGCAAAGGACAACAGAAGCAAAAACTTGATAATAGAATCGTGAAAAAATAGAGGAAGCATAGTAGCCTATGGTGTCAACGGCGTGTCCTCCTGCGCCGCAACGCAAGCTTGTGTTATGCATCCTAGGGTTTTCTTCACCTCCTCAACCTTTGCAAGTGCCAGGTGAGTATGTTCCTTTTTTGGAGCCATCGTCCTACTTGCATATTTTCCCTTGTTGCTATATAGGAAACTACCTTGCTCACTATTACCACAATCGCCCTACACTTCGAAATTTCTTTGTGCTCCGAATATGGGCTCTATGCTCTTATAGTGAGAATGACAAGCTTACTAGGGTTTAATCGCTATTTATGACCATAATGGTAAAAAAGGAAAGCTTGCCGCTCTCTCTCTCGATTTAATGTGGAGTGAACCGTACAGTGTAGCATGCTCACCATGACAGCGTAGCACTGTTGGCATTAAAACCTTGAAACACTTCAAGTTAACTACATGCTTTTCAAAAAAATAAAAAAAAATATATAGTTCATGTTATCTGTCTGTAAAGACCTTAAACTAGAAACCCTAATGCAGTTGCAACTTTCGTGGTCTAAAAAGACCTTAAACTAGCATTTTTAGCATAGCATTCCACTCTCGTTACTAATTCGAAAAGACCTTAAACTAGCAACCCTAGTGTAGCAGAAACCTCAATGGTCCAAAAAGACCTTAAACTAGTAGTTTATATCTGTCATACACTAAACTAGAAGTTTCACATTTTCACATCGGCAGTTTTGCATTTCTTAGCAATTCCACATTCTCACATCGACAGTTTCACATTTCCTATTTTAGCATCTCTGCATCTTCATGCCATAGCGGTTTGCCATGACTTTAAAATGGTAAAATTTTAATCTTTACATCATACTTTGCTAGTTACATCTCATCATTACTTTGCAAGTTTTTGTTATGCACGATTACGACCAATAGGTGCCTCTTAACCAAGCTTTCATCTCATCTTGACAGGTTAAACAAAAAAATGGAAATCCATCGCGATCTCTCCACACCCTTAGCTTTAGCAGGTCCACATGGCAAGCTCGCAAGATAGTTGAACCAAAACTTGATTGACTGGGGGTCCACCATAGCTAGCACTATATGATCCTTAGAAATATCCCTAGGCTAGCCTGAGCATCTAGTTTGAACTCTAGATTTGGAGGTCGGGGATGTAACTAAGGATCCTCTTGTCAAGACACGTGTGATCACATCCAAGGAAGAAGTAGAAACATTAAAACGTAGCTCTATCCTAGACACGTAGATGCACAAAAACGTAGCCAAGATTCTACAAGATAACATCAAAGTCTTCACATGGTCATATAGTCACATGCCAGGTTTAGATCCAAGGGTAATACGGCACAACATCATCCTAGACCCGCGCATAAAGGTAGTCAAGCAGAAGGCCCGTAAGATCAAACTAGAAGTTCTACTAGCCATAAGGGATGAAATCACCAAGCTATACCAAGCTTGTTTCATCCATGTAGTTGATTATTCAAAATGGGTATCCAACATCGTCATGGTTTCGAAGAAAACAGAAGGAATACGAATCTGTATAGACTTATGGGATCTAAAAAAAGCAATGATCAAGGATGATTTCCCACTTCTGAGCATTGATCAACTCATCGACACTACGGCTGGTCATGCTCTATTATCTTTCATGGATGGTTTCTCTGTCTACAACCAAGTTTGCATCAACCTAGAGCACTAGCTAACAACTACCTTCATGACCCCATGGAGGACCTTTTGTTATACCATGATACCTTTTTGGCTCAAGAATGCTGGAGCAACCTACCAGCGAGCCATGACTTACATCTTCAGCGATTACATCCTAGAAACATTAAATGACTACATGGATGATATAGTAGTCAAGTCCAAGGAGGCAGGTGATCATCCACATGATCTAGGGGTAGTCCTCAAGTGTTGTCAAGTGCATAATCTACATCTTAATCCTAAGAAGTGTGTCTTCGGGGTAAAAATTAGACACATGTTTGGATTCATGGTGTTGAAGGTGGGAATACGGGTGGACCCTGATAAAGTCAAGGCCATCTTCAACCTGGCACCTCCTACAAACCTTAAGGAGTTGCGTGGTTTACAAGATAGGGTATAGTTCATCTAAAGGTTTATAGCGAAGTTGACTGACAAGTTACACCCCATGCAAAATTTGCTAAAGAAAGGGGTTATCTTTGAGTGGACAACCTAGTGTCAACAAGCCTTCGATGACTTGAACGAAGAGCTTTTGCATCTCCCAACTATGCATTCGCCACAAAGGGGTAAGCATTTCTTCATCTACCTTGCCACCTCCGACATGTCTATCATTGCATTGCTATGTTAGAAACAAAACGACGGATCTGAGATACTAGTGTATTATCTAAGTCATGCATTAATGGAGCATGAGGTGAAATACAAAAAAGTGGAGAGAAATTACCTTGCCTTAGTGTTTGCATTAAAAAAGTTGAGGCACTACCTATCATTTGCAAAAGCAACATACTCTAGGCTATCACTAACAACCTATATGAAAGTAGTTAGATAGCCCGATGGAAGGCAATAACTGCGGAGTTTAACCTACATTATGTAAGCTAGTCATTGACTAAGGGTCAAGCCATAGCAATGCAACTTACGGCCTCACCCTTTGACGACCGTGAAACCATAGATCCCGAATTCCCAGATGAGCATGTTGGCACTATCAACATCATCCCATTGCACCTAGAAGCGACTTTACACTTCGACAGTGCTTTAACCGTGTAAGGAGGTAGTGCAGCTACTATCATTATGTTCTCCTTTGGGGAAATTCACTTGTTTGATTATTGTTTTACATTCCCTTGCACCAAAAATGTGGTAGAGTACAAGGGGTTACTCATAGGCCTCTCAGCTACCCATACATTACACATACAACACTTGGCAATCTGCAGTGATTCACAACTAGTTGTAAATAAAATCATCAAGGTCTATGCCTGCAAAGCTACGCACTTGCAACCCTACTGTGACCTAGAAAAAATCATGCTTAAGCAATTTGCAACCACAGGTGTGCAACACGTGCCATGCAACGAAAAAACTGTGGCAGACACCTTAGCCACCCTTGCATTAAATATTTCACCAAACTCATTTGTAAACCTGCCAACTTTGAATATCTAATGTACTGAACCTTTAACTCAGGTGGGACACGTGGCCTCCATTAGCACTACGGATACCCAGGAGTGGTACGCTAACATTAAAGCCTACCTGCAACATGGAGAACCCCCAAGTGGATTGACATCTGCTCAGAGAGATGTGATTCAAAAGCGCACCTAGCAATATACGCTCATGGGGAATGACATCCTATGGTGACATTCTTATGATGGGATATTTTTGGCATGCGTGGGTGGGAAGCAAGCGTAGAATGTAGTTAATGAAGTGCATGAGGGACTATGTGGCAGACACATAGCACCTAGAGCTATGGCTATAAAAATTAGATGCCTAGGGCACTATTAGCCCCACATGAAGCATGACTATTTGTCAAAATTCAAGATGTGTGACACGTGTCAGAGACACACAAATCTCATACACTTCTCACCTGCAGACTTGCACCCAATGCAAATCACGTGGCCTTTCCAACGATGGGGACTAGACGTCATAGGACCTATCATGCCTAAGTCCTTTGCAGGGCATAGCTTCATTATCACCACCACTGAGTATTTTACTAAGTGGGTGGAAGCTATCCCCCTAAGGAAGAAGATATCTCAGCAAATTTTCCACTTCATCTTAGATAATATCGTGACAAGATTCGGGCTTCCAATGACTATTGTAACCAACAATGGGCTACAATTTAGTAGTATGAAAACCCAAACCTTTTATAGCAATCTAGGCATCAGGCAATCATTCCCCTACTCCTATTACTCATAGGCGAGTGGACAAGCGGAGGCCACAAATAATTCCATCATCAACTTGCTGAAGAAGATGCTTAACAATAGTAAGAGGTCATGGCATGAGCAAATCCTCTATGTTCTATGGGCCTATAAGAGGACATGCAGAACTACGATAAGTAAGATTCCTTATAGCCTTGTTTATGGATCTAAAGCTGTGTTGTCTCTTGAGTTTCAGGTACCATCACTCTGGATGATCCTCTCGGATGTCATGAGCAAAGCCCAAAATAATGATTCGTGGATTACCGACCTCGACTACATAGAGGAGAAGCGCGCGTAGACGCTGAGTCACATAGGGCACTACCAGAGCAAGCAACAACAAAAGCACTATGCATACCTACATTAACGATCAGTAGAGAATGGAGACCTCATCCTCAAGGTTTCTCGTAAGCATGTGAGCAAATTATTAGCCAACTGGGAAGGCCCTTACATGGTCAGTAAAGCCTTCAGGATTGGAGCCTTCAAGCTGGTGAACATGGATGACAACGAGTTTTCTAACCCAGTAAATCACTCATACCTCAAGCTGTACTACATCTGAAGCATGATGACAACAAGTAATGTCCACTACGATGTTAAACTGGCACCAACAAGGAGCATTCACTATGATATTAAACTGACGGTGACCATCTACTTTGACGTAAAACTGGCACAACTAGTCTGCTATGACTATAAACTAGCACAACACATCTGCTATGATGTTAAACTAGCATGTATAGTCTACTGGGACCTTAAGCCAACAAGGTAGTCCACTAGGACCCTAAACTAGCACATGGTCTACCAAGACCTTAAATTGGGTTTGCGTCATGTCCCTAGCATGCACCTGCACCAAGTACACATCAAACGAGCGTGCACAGTGCCAACGTGGGGGTGGGACGTTGTAGCTCCAAAATGAAGTTCACGATGCAATGGGGATGCGATCTAGAACATATGTAATTTGGCATCATGTTGACCCTCTAGAGATGTCATATGACATCACACTGGTTCTCCGGACCTACCATCACCACAGCCCACCACCTTGATAGTAGTTCCTTGGCTAGTTCCCGTCGCTCGACTTCCGAGAGTATTATGGCCTAGCCACAATATTGTTATCCTCCAGCCCCCTGCCAACACCCCAGCTCACATGATGTTTAGCTATGTGGTAGCTAATCCCATAGCTGAACTGAGAATGCATGCCTTTGGTAGGGATTCCAGAGCATCAGTAGTCACAGAGACTCCCGTAACCTTCGACACTGGCTCGACGATGTCGGTGTTGCCAAAGCGGCTGTTGGCCTTTCTACTTTGGACACCATACACCAAAAAAGGTTTCCAAGAGCTTCAACAACATATCCAGCAAGTAAGGCTTTTATCCTCACTTTGCATCATGGTTGTTTCGCTCTCTGTTATGCTTATAGGGTGCAGCCAAAGGCACGTCTCTCCATAGCAGCAAATGCCATGACATCGCGAAGTGAGTGCCTCGAGTAGCTTGGCTACTTCAGAGTGCAAATTCCATGATGTGCATAACATAGCTCACCACATGGGAAGCATTTATAGGCAAGTCAAAACCCCACATGGATGTAACACAACTCATCCTAGGAAAGAAACACCTGTCCTACAAGAGGTCGAAGGTCAGTGAAAGTAAAGATAAAAACACGAACAACTCCCTCATGAGCACTCTGACGAGGGACTCTGCTAAATCTCATCTTTACCATTTTCCTTGAACATCCTTTCTCCTTGCTTCACCTTTTCCCCCTACAAAAAGCAATGCAACACTCTCATGCGCAGCCAAGTGATGTCTTGATAATCACTGAGCAACAATGTTAGCATCATGTCTTCCGTGGTGTTTTGTATTCTTTGTCAATGTCTCTCGAGCTCATCCTCTAGACATCAACAAAGAGGGACCAATGAAACACACCAAAATTTGAAGGCATGCTTGCTTCACCAAGTCTTTGAAATTCATGTAACGTTATGGCACTTCTTCAGGAAATGGACACTTTGATGTTCAAACTGTCCAGTTTGGCAAGTTTTCTACTTCAGGTGTCAACAGGCTAAACGAATTCTCTAGCCTACCCACCTGAGTAGTTCATCTAGTTGATAGTGCACTATGAAGCGATGCATGGAATTGTTGGCGATGCTTAGAATGTGCAAAAAACTTTATCAAGTTTTCTAAGTTAAGGAGTTTTGCTACGCTACGCTATGTAGCGTAGAAAACTTCAGAAGATGTTTGTGGAAGCGCAGTGCTATGCTATGCTATGCTACGTAGCGTAGCACAATGTAACAAAATCTAGATGATCAATCCCCCTCACCCAGCTTCAAGTCCTTTAGCAATGTCTCTTTCTGTCAGAAAGTAGAAAAATTGACAAAAAGCAAGCCATGTTTGTTGCTACGCTACGCTAAGCTACATGGTGTAGCGAGGTGTAGCAATTCTACAAAAGTAATAGAAGGAAACTCAAAGGGTGGGATCAACTAATTCGCAAGTTTCATAGTGTGAGAGGCAATGTTTGTAGATTGATAACATTTTTGAGACTAAGGCTAGTTACTATGCTACGCTATGCTATTCTATGTAGCATAGCATAGCATAGAAAATATGCAATAAATAGTTAGCACACTTCAAAGGTTTCCAATGCATGAAGTAGGACACGATGTAAGTTTTTTGCTTTGAGCTGGTAGCTACGGTACACTACGCTGCATAATGTAGCATAGTGTAACAAGATGCTACACTACGCCAACCATGCTACGCTATAAAGCATAGTAAAACATGGTAAGAAGTTACGCTACATCAATGCACTTCACCTAAATGCACTGTTGCTCTGATAGTGTAATTACAATGTGGAAGACTTTAATTATGGCATGGAAACATACCCAATAGTCATGTAGGCATGTGTAGCATAGATAGGTCAATGCAAGCCTAGGGCATGTGGCATCCATACTGCATCTTTCGTGCATACTTGATCCTATAAATACCTCAATGAGCAACACTTGAAGGGTCTATTATTTTGGCATTTTTAATTGGCTAACAACTTTGTTGGCGGAGAAGAAAAAATTAGCACTGTAACCACGAGCATTGTAAGATTTTTGTTTGACATAGTAAATAGTTAGCATACTCTGTTGGAATTTTGTTCTACTTTTTTTTACCATCTTGGTAGTACTTTGAATTGTTAATGCCTGAGCCTGCTTTCAAGCATACAACTATCTTGCTCTACACGTCTTGGTTACTCTCAGGATCTCTACATTTCTCAGTGTTGTGTAACTGACTGTATCAATTTTGACAAAGCAAAGTTGTAGCTTCGAAGCAAAACATTTTTCTAACTTCATTTCACTTTGCCTCCTATTTACTATTGCATTTTACATTGTTTTCTATCTCTTTTACATTTAAGCATTACTTCGCGCTATCAGCCTCATTTTCAAATCACACGTTGCAAAAGGTTATATTAACACCGACTAAGTCCCTATTTGATCAACTAGACCATTCAAGGTGTCCCATTTCCTTTTTATCCAACACAACCCTCTCACAAATTTTGGGTTAAGACTATTAACGACCGATGACCCCTCGATGTTTTTCTAGCCGTCGACGTTTTCGGTTGTTATAGTTTATACTACGTTAAATGCAAGCATTAGGTCTAGCTAAGCTAGAGTGCAGTAGAGTGCCTTGGCCTAAGAACAATGACGTGAATGTGTAAATATGTATGAAAAAAGTGAGAAAATACAAATGTTACGTGAAATGCCAAAGAGAAATGCTTGAGAAATGAAACAAATTTTGAGAATAGTAGTGCACTACCACAAAAGAGGGAGTGTAGCTGACTCACAAAGGGATACATAGTGTACAATAGGCATAGTGGGAGCAAAGTCATAGCCTTGATGGTGTTAGACTATGAAGCTTGGTGCTCAGTATGTTGTGCGTGCTAGGTTGGTAGCCAAGGTGTAGCATGTGATGTTCTACTGGGCTGCAATGGGATTGCAGTGTACCATGCAGTGTAGATGTGCCTCTCTACCAGTGTGGTGTGCTCTGGGTCTCATTCAACCATAGAGCTAAGTGCCAAGATGCCAAGGTGCCAAATGCCAAATGGAAGTGCCAACTACCTTACTGGTCAAGAATGGAAGTCAGCTCCTTCTCTTCTCCCCTCTTCCTCCCCTAAAACACTAGTATGCAGGGGTACTTATAGGGCTCGGGTTAGCCCAAAATGCAGATTAGGTGCCACGTGGTAGTGTGGTTGGTGGGACCACACTGTCTGCTACGCTCATACCATGTTATGCATAGGACATAGGATGCTAGCTACTACGCTTGTCCTATGTTACATGTGGGACATGGGATGTTGGTTGCTACTTGTAGCGACTGAAAACGTTGATGGCTGGAAAACACCAGGGGGTGGTGTGCACTACAGTTTTGACCCCGTATTCACAGGAGGGTTGTGCAGACATGGGGTTCCCTGAATAGTCTAGTCAATCAAACAGGGACTTACATCAGTGTCAATATAGCCTTTTTCAACGTAAATAATGTAAAATGCGAGATAATGCTTACATTTATGAAGGGTTTTGACCTGCCTACAAATGCATTCCATGCTGCGAGATGTGTTACGTGTGTCTTGGAACTTGCACTCTAAAGTAGCTGTGCTAGTCGAGGCACTCACTTCAGGACGTTGCAGCATTTGCCGTTGTAGCAAGGTGCGCCTGTGGGGGCAAAGGTCTTGCTAGCTACTAGCATTGTTGTTACCTTTGGGCATCATCGCTGGTGTGAGATGCCCAAAGCATGGAGGCCAGTAGCGGCCTTGGTAACACTGGCACAGAGGAGTTGGCCTTGAAGGTGTCAAGAGTTGTTGCAGGTGCAGATGCACTAGTATCCGTGCCAAAGACATGCATGTTGAGGTCAGCTATGGGGGTCAGATGCCACATGGCTAAATGTCATGCAAGCCGAGGCATTGGTAGGGATCAGAGGAATGGCCCAGGAACTACCATCAAGGTAGTAGGCCATGGTGATGGTAGGTTCGAGAGGCTAGTGTGATGCCATATGACGCCTTTGAGGGGTCAACATGATGCCAAGGATGGGGGTGTTGCACGTGTCCTGGACTATGTTCCCAGTGCATCGTGAATCGGATTCCAAGGCTACGACGTCCCATCCATGTGTTAGCATCATGCCCACTTGTTTGATGTGTATTTGCTGTTGGTGCATGCTGGTGGTGTGATGCGAACCTAGTTTAAGGTTTTAGTAGACCATGTGCTTGTTTAAGGTCTCAGCAGAATGCTATGCTAGTTTAAGGTCCTAGTAGATCATACATGCTAGTTTAACATCGTAGTGGATGAGTAGTGCCAGTTTATAGTCATAGTGGACTAGCGGTGCCAATTTTACATTGTAGCAGATGGTTGCCAATGCTGCTAGTTTATCGTCATTACAGACGCTGCCTGGTGCGATTGTCAGTTTATTGCCATAGCGGACGATTGCTAATGTTGCTAGTTTATCATCATTGCAGATGCTACTCGGTGTTGTTGCCAGTTTATCATCGTAAAAAATGGTCGTTGTTGCTACCATACATCAGATGAAGTACGGCTTGAGGTACAAGTGATTCACTAGGTTGGCGAACTTGTTGCTGTCCATGTCCGCCAGCTTGAAGGCTCCATTCCCAAAGGCTTTAGTGACCACGTAAGGGCCTTCCTAGTTGGCTGAGAATTTGCTTATGTGCTTGTGGCCAGCCTCGAGGATGACGTCTCCCTTATATACTAGCCATTGGTGAAGGTTTGCATGGTGCTTCTACTATTGTTTGCTTTGGTAGTTCTCGATTCATCTCAGCGTTTGCACATGTTCCTCCTCCACTAAGTTGAGGTCGATGGTTCGCTACTCGTTATTCTAGGCTTCATTCATGATGTCTGCAAGGATCATTCGAAGTGATGGTACCTACAACTCAAGAGGCAACACATCTTCAGATCTGTAAACAAGACTATAAGGGGTCTTACTTGTTGGAGTTCTGCAAGTCGTTCTGTTGGCCTAGAGGATGTAGAGGATTTGGTCATGCCACTGCCTCTTGCTGTTAGTAAGCATCCACTTTAGCAAGTTGATGACGGACTTATTTTTAGCCTCCACCTGCCCGTTCACCTATGGATAATAAGGGGAAGAAAATGAGTGTTTAATGCCTAGGTTACTACAGAAGGTTCAGGTTTCCATTTTTCTGAACTGTGGTCCATTTTCAGTCACAATAGTCATTGGAAGCCCAAATCTTGTTACGATGTTATCAAGGATGAAATGGTAGATTTTCTGGGACGTCATCTTCCTCAGGGGAATAGCCTCCACCCACTTGGTAAAATACTCTGTGGGAGTGATAATGAAGCTATGCCCTATGGAGGACATAGGTGTGATAGGCCCTATGAGGTCTAGTCCCCATCGTTGGAAGGGCCACGTGATTTACGTTGGATGCAGGTTTGTAGATGCTATGTGTATGAGATTTGTGTATCTTTGGCACGTGTCGCACGTCTTGACTTTCAACAGGTAGTCACATTCCATGTAGGGCGAATAGTACCCTAGGCATCTGGTTCTCGCTGCCATAGCCCTACGTGCTATGTGTCCACCGCACAACCCTTCATGAATCTCATTAACTACCTTTTATGCCTGCTCGCCACCCATGCATGCCAACAATATCCTATCGTAGGATCATCGGCATAGGGCATCATTTCCCATAAGCACGTATTACCGAGCACGCTTACAGATTGCATCTCTCTGAGTAGATGTCAATCCACTTGGGGGTTTTCCATGCTGTAGATAAGCTTTAATGTTATCATACCACTCCAAGGTATCCACAGCATCAATAGAGGCCATGTGTTCTAGCTGAGTGATAGGCTCTATACATTCTGTGATCGCAGTTGGCAGGTTTACGAAAGAATGTGATGGGACATTTAACGTGATGGTAGCTAGATCATCTGCTATGGTGTTCTTATTACATGGCGCGTGTTGCACATCAATGGTTGCAAATTGCTTGAGTAGGATTTTTGCTAGGTCGCAGTAAGGTTTTAGGTGCATAGCCTTGCAGGCATAAACTTCGGTGATTTGATTCACGACTAGTTTTGAATATTCTCGAATTGCCAGATGTTGTATATGCAGCACTCGGGTACTTAAGAGGCCTCTGAGTAGCCCCTCGTATTCTGCCTTGTTGTTGGTGCAAGGGAATGCAAAATGAAAAGTGGATGGATGTATTTCCCTAGAGGGGAATGTGATTGTGGCAGCGGCGCTACCTCCTCAAGCTGTTGAGGCATCGTCAAAATGTAAGGTAGTCTCGAAATGCGATGGGACGATGGTGACATTGCTAACGTATTCGTCTAGGAATTCTGGGTCTATGGTAGCCTAGTCATCGACTGGCGAGGATGTAAGTTGGGTTGTTATGGCTTGACCCTTTGTCGATGATTGACTTACTTAGCATAGGTTGAACTCTGCAGTTATTGCCTTCCATCAGGCTATCCTGCTACTTTCGTACAGGTTTCTAGTGATAGCCTAGAGTATGTTGCTTTTGCAAATGATGTTGGTTGTGCTAAGGAATAGGTAATGTCGCCACTTTTTTAGTGCGAATACTAAGGCTAGGAAATTATTCTCCACTTTTTTGTATTTCATCTCATATGCTATTAGTGCATGGCTCAGGTAATACACCAGTATCTCAGAACCATTATCCCGCTTCTGACATAGAAGTACTGCTATGGATGTGTTAGAGGTGGTAAGGTATATGAAGAAAGGCTTGTCCCTTTACTGCAGGTGCATTATTGGGAGGTGCAAGAGCTCCTTCTTTAGGTCATCAAAGGCTTTTTGACACTGGGTTATCCATTCAAAGTCAACCCCCTTCTTTAGAAGATGTTGCATGGGGTGTGACTTATCAGTCAACCTAGCTATGAATCTTCGCATGAATTGTACCCTGCCTTGTAAATTGCGTAACTCCTTAAGGTTTGTGGGAGGTGCTAGATTGACGATGGCCTTGATTTTGTCAAGGTCCACCAATATTCCAGCCTCCAATACTATGAACCCTAACATGCATTCGGTCTTTGCTCCAAAGACGCACTTATTAATATTGAGACATAAGTCGTGCATTTGGCAGCACTTGAGGAGTACACCTAGATCGCGTGGGTGATCGATTGCCTCCTTGGACTTAATTTTTATGTCATCTACATAATCGTTTATTGTTTCTAGGATGTAGTCACTGAAAATGTAGGTCATGGCTCGTTGGTAGGCTGCTCCGGAATTATTGAGCCTGAAAGGCATCATGGTATAGCAGAAGGTTTCCCATGGAGTCGTGAAGGTTGTTGATAGTTGGTGCTCTGGGTTGATGCAGATTTGGTTGTATCTGAAGAAGAAATCCATGAAGGATAGCAAAGCATGATCAGCCATGGTGTCAATGAGTTGATCGATGCTTGGGAGTGGGAAGTTGTTTTTGATCGTTGCCTTGTTCAAGTCTCGGAAGTCTATACAGATTCGTATCCCTCCTATTTTCTTTGAAACTACAATGATGTTGGACACCCACTATGAATAGTTGATTGCACGGATGAAACCTGCTTGGTATAACTTAGTGATTTTACCCCTCATGGCTAGTGCAATTTCTAGGTTAATTTTACAAGCCTTTTTCTTGAGTACCTTTGCATGTAAGCTTAGAACGATGTTATGCTGAATCAGCTGTGGATCCAGACCTGGCATGTCGCTGTATGACTATGCAAAGACATTGATGTGGCCCTATAGAGTTTTAACTACGCCTTCATGTATTTTTGTGTCTAGGAGGGAGCTGAGTCTTAACATCTTTACCTCCATCTTTGACATGGTCATAGTTATCTTGACAAGAGGATCCTCTATTACATTGCTAACCTCTAAATCTAGGGCTTGGACTAGGTGCCTGGGCCAATCTGGGGATGCTTCCAAGGCTGCTATAGTGTTAATCGTAGTCGACCCCCAGTCGATCATGTCGGAGTTCAATTATCTTGAGAGCTTGCCCTATGGCCTTGCTAACATTAAAGGCATGGAAAGGGCACGATGTATTTCCATCTCTTACTTGACCTATCATCAAAGATGAAAGCCTGGGTAAGGGTCATCAGAGATTGTGTGAAATAGAAATCTGCAAAGCAACACCAAGATGCAACCTGCTAAGTGAGGTGATGTAAAGATTGAAAGTTTTCTAGTTGAAGGTCATGGCGGACTACCAAGGTATGAGGGTGTAGACTTGCTAATAGAATGCGTGACTATCGACACACGAATGCCAAACTGCTAGTTTAGTGTCATCTCGGACTGCCATATTGCAACATGCAAAATCTTGATATGCACAATAAAAAAAAGAAAATTGCAAGTACAAGGAGTATTGAACTGCCAGTGCTAAAATGGAATCATGAAACTACTAGGAAATGTGATACTACCTATGTGGAAGAAGATGAGGTGACTGCTGGTGTCAGGATATGGTTAGTTTAACGTCATCACAGACTACGAACGTAACGGGTCAAAACTACTATTTGAGGGCCTTTTCGGACCCTAAGGGGCACAACTATGCTAGGCTCATTAGTTTAAGGTCTCTTTCAGACCCTTAATTGAAAAAAAATATTATTATATTTTTTCTTTATCTTCAGGAAGGCGAGTAGTTAGCTTGAAACGTGTTAAGGCTTAAATGCTAATAGTGTTATGATGTCGTGGCAAGCATGCTATGTTGCATGGTGCGCTCACCATTAATCAGAGAGAGAAAGAGGTAAGTTTCCCCATCTTGCCCTTGTAGTTATAAATAGGGGTTAAACCCAAATAATTTTGCTATTTCCACCATAAGAGCGTAGAACCCTCATCGAAGAATACAGCGATTTCGAAGCTCGAAGTAGTTGTGTTGATTGACTAGAAAGATGAATTTCTATAGCAAAGGTCATAAATCTCCAAAGAGGGCCATGGCTCCTAAGACTCATCTGGTGCTTGTGAAGGTTGAGAAGGTGAAAAAGGCCTTAAGACACGTGCCACAAGGATGCGTTCCAGTGCGAGAGAGCACATCGTTGACCTAGTAAGTTTTCATGCCTTCTTCGCTCTTTTAGTTTTGGGCCTTTTGCTATTTTCTGCTCTGGTTTTGCGTCCTATTTGTTTTTCTCTCTGTGTTTTTTGCAGCTGCATTTTTTTATCCTTTGTATCACCATGACCTCTTTTTTAGTCAAGGCCGATGTGCAAAGGTTTCGTTGTAAGGCTACTGGGACTACTACTACTGCAGTTTTCATGCCTGCAGGGCTGGGGTAGTTCAAGCTATTTGACCTTGGCATGTCATAATGTAAAACCCTTGGGAGGGTTTGGTCCTGTGTGATGCAGCATCACATCACATGTTTTTCTTGGGCATGTTGCCAATTATTTTACTGCTACGCTGAGCTATTTGCATGTTTTCGCTATGCTAGACTCTCACACCTTTGCTACACTATGTATGGGAAGAGGGTTATGCTATGCTATATTTATGGACTACTAGACGCTGCTATGTTGCATGTTTATTGCATTCAAGTGTGATGCCAACATTTGTTGATTGCATTGTGCAGGGTAGGGCCAAGGTCTAGGCTGATCATTTTGGACCTTGGATGGGTCCTGTGCCATGTGAGTAGACCTATGGCCAATGCTCCTCCTCCCCCAATATGTGTGGGAGATCGAGTAGTTTGGTTCAGGGAAGGGGCACGAGACTTCTTGCAATTCCTTCTCAAACACTTTAGTGTGATTGTTTGGGCTTCCTTAGACAAGACACAGGCATCCGGCATAATAGAGGCCATGCTGCCAGGGGAAAATCGGGGCATCCTTAGATACCTTTCCAATGAGGTGACCATGATCAGGCAGGGAGGGGGGGTCCAGCCAAGACTCAATAGGGTTGAGGCATTTAGCTTGGATCTGGGACATGCCAAAATACCAGTGCTATCACCTATACAACACATTGTACCTTGCACGTCACATGGTGATGTACTTTCAGAATCCAGAGGGGACCGTCTATTATCTTGGTGGGTGAGTTTTGCATCTTTTCTTTGCTTCATTGTGCGACATTGGCTATACTTGGCTAAATGATAATAATGTGTGTTTGTCAGCAAGTTCTATATTGATGATGATGGAGTTCATGATTAACCTAATCTGCTAGCTACGACTCAGCTAGCCCTTCAGGAGTTTGCTTCTTCCAAGAGCCTATGGGCGGGTGTGATTGGTCAGTGCAAGGGAGAATACCATACTTACCCACACACGCTCACCGCTTTCTACAATTATTTTAGGGTGAAGGGTTGGATGGACAAGGAGTGAAGAGAACCTTTCAAATAGGTCATGCTTGAAGCAGTCCTAGCAGTTGAACTCCCACTATTCCCATTACCGTATAGAGATGGTGGGTTAAAAGGCAGGCTTCACATGATCAAGTGTTTTTTGTAATCTTTGCATTGTATGCATTGCTAGGCTATAAGTATGTTTTATGAAAATTTTTGTAGGGGCGAAGAAGCCTCGTGCAGTGATGGTGGTAACTGCCAAGAGGCAGGGAGCAAACGTCTACCTCAAATATGAAGAAGTAGCAGTGAGCTGGTTAGAACGAGAGGCTCCAGACTCTTTGCTTAAGAAAGTCTAAAGGACGAGGCTTATGGATCTATTTATGGTATCAAATCTGGGCATCTCTACTACCAAGATGCTTTCCTCGGTCAACTCCTTCTCTAGGAAGGTAGGTCGTTTTCTTACGTACATGGGGAACATGTGGGTAGTCATTGACATTAACGACTAGCTGTTTGCATATCTATTTGGCATTCTTGCCGATGATGCCATTGTAGTGTCGAAGGGCAAACATGAGTTGACCTTGAAGAAGCAGCATACTGAGGAGTGGCTGAGGCTATCCAAGGAGCAAAAAGGGTTCCCCATGGAAAAGCTTAAGGATGGTCCTGCCATGGGGATATACCTGATTTTTTGTGCTTGTGCATTCCCTCAACTGCTCACCCAAGGGAAGGTCCTGGGGCTTGAGTAGGCTTGGGTAATGAGGGAAGTCATGGAGGAGGGAGCCCATTACAACTGGGCCAAATTCCTATGTAGTGGTTTGTAGGTCAATATTTTGGAACTCCGTGAGCAAACGGGTCCTGCTCTAACATACACTATGCCTTCTAAATAGGCTATTTAAAGCTCTTTGTGGAGTTCCTAGTGGTCTAGGAGGATGGAGTCTGGTCCATGCTAGATTGTAGCTAGATTCCCAAGCCATGGATTCGATAGGTCCTCTGAACTATGCAGGTTTAGGATCCTCCAGAAATGGTCAGAGAGTTGTTGTATGTAATGACTAAAGGTCTGGCAGTTCGTAGCAATTGCGACCAGGAGAGTGTAGGAGAGATGTCCCATATTATAGCTAGTAGCGTGATATAGGGTGAATGTCTTATAGTTGATACTGTGCCCAAGGAGCTACGAAGGAAGAGACCTTCCCCAGCTAGGGAAAGCTCTTGTGAAGAGGAGGGACGAAGACTACAGCTCAAGCTACAGTGCAGGCAACCCCCCATTGGTAAGCATTTTTGTATAATTCTTATTTCATTATAGTTTACTATGCTATGATGTGCTAGGTGGTGTGGCGTAGTGTAGCACCTATTCTAAACTAGCTTGTTTTGAATTGATGTAGACATGCCTTTTTTGCTTAGCATAGGAAGGAGAAGATGAAGAAGAAGGCGATGAGGAAGTGTAGGCCCTTAGGACGGGGGCAACGAATAAAGATGCGGAGGTCCTAGTTTCAGAGGAAAGGGCCACGGTTAGGAATAATGGAGCTCCTATCTCCAGGGTTGGGGCTCTATTCATTAGGGAGCCTCTTCCTACCAATGAAGAGGCACCTCCCCAAAATAAAAAAGATGCTAGTCTCCTGAAAGGAAAGGCACCAGTGCATGAGGAAGGGACTTGCATGGCTTTGGTAGGGCCTTCCACCGAGCCTACCGTGATCGTCTTGCATCGAAAAGAAGAAAGACCACAACTAGATGCTTATGAGTTGGGATTTGTGTGTGCCTTATTGTAGTCCACTTTGGCTTTTGCTGACATGCTTAATAATGTAACAGGTATTACTGCTGATACCGTGGGGCCTCCTCTGCTTCACATAGAGTCATTGGCTAACATCCCTGACAAGTTTACGTTTTTGTAGGGACTTATTGATGATATGATCAGAACCCTTCAATAGGTGGACCCTCGTGTGGGTAAGTATCAGTGTTAATTTCCCTTATGTTGCTACACTGAAGCTTTCGAGTTTGTTGATTATGTTATGCTAATGCGATTACTATGCTCCATGCGTTAAACAACTTCTCGGCTCAAGTGGGACGTAGCATGACCTATGAAGGTTGGTGTTGTGCCCACACTCTCTCCTGATGTGACTGAGGTGTCTCATCGCACGTTTAACAAGGCTTATAAGTGTGTCTTGCACTCAGCACGGTCTCTATGGGAATGTAGATATGCCAATGAGGACCTATGGAAACAGGTCCAAAGGGCTAAGGAGAGAGAGGTTGATTTGGCTGCCAAGGTGAAGAATCTTAGGTTGAGGGTTAATTTCCTCATAAACTGTAACCCTGACCTTGTCAACTAGAAGAGGGTTGTAGATGACTACATCAGGTTTTGGACTGTTGCTCATCAGAACATTGAATCCACCTGCGATATAGACAAAAAAAAAGGTAGATGGACTTGCTGGCCCAGAGGTGCCAAGAAATGAAAGAAATCAATACTAAGGTCTTTGAATGGGGGAAAACCTAGAGAGACCATAAACATATGTACAAGCTCAAGAATGAGGCCCACTGAAAAATGTACAGAGACGCTGTCATGGAGGCATTCATGTATGAAGCATTTGAGAAGGCCATCGGTGCTTCTAAGGCCTATGCTAAGTTTAAAGAGTGGGTGGAGGTCATGGAATCTCCTGACTTGAGGATGAACCTTCCTATAGGAGAGACTGCAACTGCTTCCCTTTCCCCAGAACCTCTAAAATGGATGACCATGAAAAGGGAGAAGGTTGCTGCAGCGAATGGTGAACCTAGTGATGGGCATTGGATGGATATTTCGATAGAGGAGATTTGACATCACCTCAAGCCTGGTCTAGACTAGATACCCCTTGAGACCGATGTAGGCTCCTCTTAGGTTAGTCGCTTTAATGTGTAGATATTTATGCTACGTTCTAGTTTGCATTTGTTGCATTCACTGCCCTAGCTAACTACTTCATTCTTGCGATGCAGGCTCCAGATGAGGGTGTGAGACCCATGGAGGGAGGAAATGAATATTCAATAGGAGGCAATGCAGGAGTGAGTGATGCACAAGTAGATGAAGCAAAGGCAAACAACGAAGGCGATGTGAATGGAGACAACCCATGACACCATGGAACTTTTTTTTTGAAAATTTTGCAAACACTTCCAATTGGCAAAAATTTTGAATGAAATGAGAAACTTTAGAGAGGAAATCGATTTTATGTCAACTCATGTACTATGTAAAGTTTTCATGCTCTTGTATGTTAGTTTTAGGCCATCTCAGGCCATTGCCAGTTTTGGGCCATTTTGGGGCCGTTGCATAATAAGTCAAAGTGAAAGGAAAAAATGCTATTTTTAGGCCATTTAGGGCCATTAGTGTAGCATGCCAGAAGAGTAGCATGTTAATAAAGTGGAAAGAAACGATGCTAGTTTTAGGCCATTTCGGGCCAATGCCAAAAGAGGTAGTTCATTAACAAAGCAATAAGGCAGTGATGCTAGTTTTAGGCCATTCTGGGCTGTAGTGTAGCATGCTAAATGGTTGGCATACTAAAAAGGTAAGGAAATGATGAATGTACAAGGATAGAAACTAGGCGGGAAGTTGTAAGGCTGCTACACTATGGATAGCTGCCTCTTGATCCGTCATGGGTTGATCGGAACAGAAGGTCGAGGTGCTTCACCAAGGCCCCCATTCATATCATTGTCCTTTGCTTGGAAGGGCAACTCAACCCATTCGTTTTTGATTTGAGGGTCGGTTCGCTAGACTGATCCTTTTGTTGCATGATTAATGCATGCAGGAATAGGTGCTTCATCCTTAGAGGTTGTAACTTCTGAACCCTGTTCCATGCCTATGTTGCTGATTGCTTGCATTGCCACTTCATCACCATGAATTACCACCTCTCTACCTGCATATGGTAAGTGGATTTCCTAGTGTATAGGTGAGGAGACAGCCATGAGTTGCACTAATCATGATCTCCCCAAGATCAGGTTAAACCTAGGCATTTCTTCGACTGCGATGAACATTGCTTCTGTGGGGAACTGGTCCCCTACTACAAAGTTTACGTGAACCGTGCCCTTCACCAGGACGTGTGTCCTGTTGAATGACCTTAGAAAAGATGTCATTGTTGGTTTGATCTGGTCAACCAATCCCAACATGTCCATAATAGGGAAGGAAATGACATTCGTGGAAGCCCCATCATCAACATGTACCCTTCGGATCCAATGTTGGCCAACCCAAATTATGATAAAGAGAGGCACTGTAGTCACCAGACCTCCTTCGGAATTTTCCCTAATGGCATTGTTACTAAAAATTAATTGAGGTGTTGCAAACTCTATGGGCACAGAGGGAAGGATTACCGAGTGGATTTCTCCCTCTTCCGTTGGCATGTTCCCATCGACCGGAATCACCATTAACATGTAGACGAGAGCCTCTCGGTGAGGTACAAATGTCATGACTAGGTTGTACAAGCTTAATGTAGCATTTTTCTACTTTAGGGCTTGCTTGACCTAGGTGAGGGCATCCAAGAAGTTTTGGTTTCTCACCTGTTTGACACTTTCCTCCTCTTCGATTCATCCTAGAAGAAGAATCTGTTGAGGAGAGATGACCTTGGACCTAGGCTTAGATCTTTATTGGAAACGTAATGCAGGTTGTGTAATCGTGTTAACCTTAATATTTGATGAAGAAGGTGTAAATATGAGGGGCAAAGGCATAGGCTTGGAGATACCTTTGATGCTACTTCCTTTCGACATCTCGCCCACCAAGTGGGCTTCTCACCTTGTGGGGCGAGGAGGTTGTTTAATGTTATTGTACCGGATGGGGGTTGTTGAAGATGTTGGCCCCCTAATGATGAATGGAGCTAGATGTCTTAACTGATGGGGTTGCATGACCTCACCAATAGTTGGTGTAGAGGTAGATGCCCTTGGTGGGATTTTTACGATGAAGTATGACTACGATCTTGGACCAACCATTGGTGGTATTGCTCCACTACACTAAGGCATACGAATCACATACGGCTAGAAGGGTGGCCTGGGATCATTGTCAATACTGATGGCATTGATTACGTAACTGGCATTATTGGTGTTGAGGAGATCTGTGTAGACATACATAAAATGATTTTCAGGGCGTACTGGGTTACTTTCATCCAGCACCAGCTTTCCCAGGTCGATTAATCTTTGAATGTCATCCTACAAAGACAAACAATAATCTATGGTGTGACCGCATAGTTGGTGGTAGTCACAAAACCTATCTAGCTTGAAACCCCTAGGAACTAGAGGCTCATTGGGTAGGGCCAAAGACGGATTCCTAAGGATCTCGTAGTAGCGTTGATGTCTCATGTTTGCTTCCTCCTACATCTTCTTGTGTTGGATGTATCCCACTGCCAATAGTTGCTTCAGGAGTTCTGAAGGTTTGAGAGGTAGTGGGGTGTATTTCAAATGATCTTTGCACTCGAAGTTGGGTTTAGTATATGTAGATGTCTCGGGCGCAGGTGCAGCCGATTGTGGTGCTTGGCCTAGTTTGGGCATAGAGCTGGCTGTAGGTATGGCCGATTTCTTGTTATTTGTACTTCCAATGTTGCTAGGTTTGGGCTTAGCCCCAGTTGCCACAGTGGCCACTATGGTTGTTGGGTCCTTACCCTTGTCCTTTCTTGCAAAGTTTTTCTTGTAAGTGATGTAGGCCAGGTCTTTGCTTACCTTGGCCACATCTTGTATGCTTTTAGTCTGAGCGAAAGCTTATCTAAGAGAGTGTGAAGTGAGATAATACAATTTTTACTTGATGAAGTTGTTCATTGCATCCTTAAAGACGGCTAACAGGTGAGCCTCCGCGATGGGCTCACGGATTTCGTTAAGTGTTGTGCTACAACATTGAATGAATTTTTGGACTGGTTCTAGTGGGTCTTATTTCACACCCGTCAGCTAACCAACCTGGTTTTTGGCTTCAAGTTGTACTTGAAGCGTGTCACAAACTGGGTCAAGAGTTCTTCCAAAGTTGAAATGGATGAACGTGGCAATGTGCGGTATAATCTAGGGCTTTCTCAGCTAGGAACATGGCGAACACGCGAATGATCATATGTGGCCACTGTTGCAACAACAAAGACTTTGATCAGAAAGTAATAAGATGTGTATTGGGATCCCCTTCCCCGTCATACTTCGTGAAGTATGGGAGAGACATCTTGGGTGGTAATATCAAAGCAGGGATTGCAGGGTTGATAGGGTCATCCTAATAAAAGTCCATAACTTGCACCATGTTGGACCCAACAGCTTTGAGGCATTTTATTTTCTCAGTTAGGGTTTGGATGAGCTGAAATGCTTGGTACAAACCTGGTGATGTTGTAGATGGCTAAGGAACTACAGAGGCAACTCCCACATGCGGCATGGTGGCAATGGCAGGTTGATCCATCAAGGGTGCTGTTGGAGCCGCCCCTGCTAAAGGTGCTTCTTGCGTTGTCCACCACCTGGTGGGTGGTATTTTTGGAATAGTAATAGCAGGTTGAGTTGCCAGATAGACCATTTGGGTTACCGGTGGGAAAAACCATGGCCCTGTGCTAGGATGTACCATTTACGAGGTTGGGTAGGTCTGAGGGTGAACGTAGTGAGACATCTGCGATGGTTGTAGAATAGACGGAGAGGTGAATAGGGTCCACCATGTGGACTAGCTTGGGACCACCATAGTGGGTGGAATAGATGCATACATAGGAATTGATATAGAAGTTATGTGTGGTTGTAAAGTAGGTATAGTATGGACAAGCAGTAGGGTAGCCGTGATAGGCATGTTGTGCACTATAGGGATGTGCTGATAAACATTTTGTAGTGGCATAGTTGCTACGAGCGCAACCAGGGAATAAGGGTGATGATAGACCAAGTATGTGGCATGGCTACCCATTGCAATTGTGGTTGTAGGTTGCTGAAGCATAGGCGTGATGTCAAAGGGAGTGGTGACAGATAACAGGTTGGCCCAGAAGGACTGGGTAGGCGGGACAGGAATGGGGTTAACTTGAGCCCCCTCATCAGATTGGGAATCGAGCTCCTCCTATCCATCTTGAAAGGTATCGTTTTGGTTGGATGTAGTATCTGGTTGCTTCCTAAGGCTAGCCAATAGGATCAATTGGTCCAGTAGCCTTTGATACGCTTCCATTAAAAGTAAAGAAATGCTAGGGGTATGAACAAATTCCTTCCCTTTGCAATAAGTGAACTCGAAGCTACGTTTTTCCTTGAGTTCATGTAAATCAAAGGGTAGATTAGCCTATGCCTTCACATAACTAAAACTATAATGCTCATGTTGCTAGGCTAATCCCTCAGCTTCCCTATTTTGGATTCTGAGAGATTGACGTGCTTTTGTCGTGGGGTTCAACGGTTGTTCGGCACGAGTGGTGCCTTGAACCATGAAGGACACCTCAGTGTTAAAGATGTCAACAGTGGTGGTGGCAGAAGCCATCGCTAAGGAAGTGATTATGGAAAAAAAGCAAGAAGTACAAAAAGAACAAAAGGGCTAAATAAGCAACAAAAGATGGCTTTACGTCTTGCTGGATTCCAGAGGAACCATTGAGGTGACCGATCTGTACCACATAAAGCATAAACAACCACAAAGGATGTCATGATTATGCTAGTGCACGATGAGGTATAGAGCATGTGCAAGACTACCGTAAGGCAAGTTTAGTTGACAAGCAATCAAGAACGCTTTATGTCTTGCAAGATCTCGAAAGGACTGTTGAGGTGACCGACTTGCACCACACAAGGTGCAAATAACCACAGAAGGGTGTCACGTTTACGCTTGTGTGAGCTAGGGTGCAGAGCGCATGCAAGACTATTGTAAAAGGGAAGGTAAGTTAACTCATCGTCCGAAGGCTTTATGTCCTGTAGGATCTCGGAGGGATCGTCAAGGTGACCAATCTATACTATAGAACACCTAAACAACCGTAGATGGTGTTGAGTCTACGCTAAAGCATATCAAGGTGTAGAAGGCTTGCAAGGCTACCATAAGGTGAGCAAGCTAATCTAGAAGCCTTTGCATCTTACAGGATTCTCGAGGGAATGTTGAAGCGATAGATTTATTCCACACGAGATGGGGTCTAGAATGCGTGCAAGACAATCATAAGATAGGCAAACTAACTAGTGATCAGGTAGGCTTTGCATCTCACAGAAACCCGAAGGGACTGTCGAGGTGATCAATTTGTACCACACAAGATGAGGTATAGAACACATGCAAGACAATTGTAAAATAAGCTAGTCAGCCAACGATCGGAGGCCTTATGTTCTGTTGGGCTCCCGAGGAGCCGTCAAGGTGACCTATCTACACGGCACAAGGCGTAAACAACCGCAGGAGGGTATCATGTTTACGCTTACATGTATTAGGGTGCAGAAGGCTCATAGAACTATTGTGACATGAGGAAAAGGCACCAAAAGGCCCTCCTTCTAGCGCTAGAAAACTATAGCGACTGAAAACATCGGCGGCTAGAAAACACCAGGGGGCCGGCAAGCACGATAGTTCCAACCCCGTATCCACGGGAGGGCCATGGTACGTGTGTGTGGACACGGGGTGCCTTGAATAGTTCTGTCAATCAGACAGGGACTTACATCGGCATCAATATAGCCTTTTGAAATGTAAATAATGCGAAATGCGAGATAATGCTTAAAATAAAATGAAGCAGGAGAGAAACTGTAAAAAATGTGATAGTAATATGAAGTAATGCTTAACGGTGAATAAAACAGAAAATGATGCAAAATGAGATAGCAAGCCAGAAATAAAGTAAAGTGTGGTTAGAAACATGCACCGCTCCAAAGCTACAAACTCACTTAGTCAGGGTGGATACAATCGGGTTCACAACATGACGGAGTGTAGAAATATCAAGAGTAACCAAGGCATGGGTACAAACAGCAAAAAGAGCTATGCCCTTGGACACAGACTTGGGTACAAACAATCTAGGGTTTGACCAAGGTGGTAGAACGGAGATGAGACCCCACACCAGCTGATAGAGACTCACTATTTATAGTGTTAGAGAGATGACTTTAATGTTACAATGATGGAGAGAGGACTAGTCTTTCTTTCAGAATTCCAAAGTTCCCACCACTTGGAATATGTTTGCTTTAAGAAGGATGCCAACTCTTTTGAAATTTCCAACCTTTTAGAAATTACAGACCTCTTTTTTTGCATGCTTTTTGTTGGGGTATTTATAGGACTGAGGGCATGCAAAAGGGATGGTTTGAATGCTATGTGCCTCAGGCTTTCGTTAACTTACTAGTGTCACTTGTGCCATGCATGACTATTGGGCCTATAGGACCATTATAACACAAATCCATCATGCAATAACTATGAGCCTGCCATGCTGTAATTGCACCGTCAACATCTGGAGATGTCGCACAACCAGCCTCATGCCTTGCTATTGCTTTGTAGTGTAGCATGCTTGGCGTAGCATAACACCTTGTCACCCTATGTTACGTGTGGGACACAAGATGCTAGTTGCTACTATTTACGTGCTCATCCCATGTTTCACTACTATCTACTGTGCTCATCCTATGTTACGTGTGGGACACAGGATGCTGGTTGCTACTATTTATTGCACTCATCCCATGTTACACATGGGACATGGAACATTGGTTGCTACTATCCACTATGCTCATCCTATGTTACACGTGGGAAACAAGACACAGGTTGCTACTATCTAGTATGCTCATATTGTGTTACATGTGGGATAGGGGACATTGTCTACTATGCTCATCCACTATCTACTACACCTATCCACTGCACTCATCTTGTGTTATGTGTGGGACATAAGACACTATCTACTATGCTTGTCCACTGTCTACTGTGTGTGTCCACTCTCTACTACGCTGGACATGTGTATTATGTTGTGCTATGTTGGATAGCTTTACAGGGTGCTATGTTGTGCTACACTACATAACGTAATAGGGTGTTATGTGAAGCTACACTGCATAGCTTGACAGGGTGCTATGCTTCTCTATGCTACACGACATAATAGGATACTACGCTATAGTAGACATGGTGCTATGCTACGCAGCATAACAGGGTGACATGCGAATATGTAGAAAGTGCCAGGATTCTAACACTTAGAGAAAAATTTTGCAAATCTGGTAGTTGGAGCTGACTACACTCAACACTTAGAAAAATATGGGTAAAGTGCTATCATTTTGACATTTAGCCATATTTGCTATCACGATGCTGAGACCTAAAATTTTGTGGTGTTTTAAGACCAAGTCATGACCATACAAGGATATTAATATTACATTAATTCCTACATGTTTAAGGTATAGAGTAGGCTTAAACATATAAATTTTATAGCCACTTTTAAGAAGGAAATTATTGATTCTATAAAACCAATCTCTTGGGGCCTGCTTAAGTCCATAGAGAGCATTGTTGAGCTTGCAAAATTTATCTTCTTAGCCTTAAATTGTAAACCTTCTAGTTAGAAAATGTATAATTCTTCTTCTAATACATCATTGAGGAAATCGAAGTTGAAATCTATTTAATACATTTTGATCTTGAGGTGAGTAGCTATGGATATCATTATTTTAGCCATTTCAGAGCTTGAAATAAGGGAAAATATTTCTTTATAATTAGTGTGCTTCTTTTGCTTGAAGCTCCTTGCTATCAACCTTTCCTGATGAATAGAGAGGTTGTCTTGTTTATCAAATTTAGTTTTAAACATCTACTTGGTATTAATGACCATCTTTCCTTTTGGTTTATTCACTAAGGACCATGTGTTGTTCTTCATTATGACATCTTACTTCTTTTGTATTACACCCTAACATACATACTTTAATTTTGAGATTTTTTTTCATAATTGATTATTCATTAGTCATGGTTAAGTAGGCAACATTAGATATTTCTTTGCTTTTTGTGTATCTTCTTAAAAAGTTAGTATCAAGAATTTTTAATATGGGGTGATTCTTCTCCACCAATGGCCTTAGTTTTAAGCCACTTTCTTGTTCTTTTTGTCTTCTTCATGATNGAATAAATGACATGTATTAAGAAGTTTAATATTTCATGAGAAAATGTTAGTGTTTGATTCATTTTACAATCATGAAGAAGACAAAAAGAACAAGAAAGTGGCTTAAAACTAAGGCCATTGGTGGAGAAGAATCACCCCATATTAAAAATTCTTGATACTAACTTTTTAAGAAGATACACAAAAAGCAAAGAAATATCTAATGTTGCCTACTTAACCATGACTAATGAATAATCAATTATGAAAAAAAATCTCAAAATTAAAGTATGTATGTTAGGGTGTAATACAAAANCAATAAAAGATGTATTTCCTATTTTCTTATCCAACACAATTTTTTAATATGCTTCCCATAATTCCACCCAATGTACCAAATTTGATGTAAAGCTCCACCCACCTTGTGTAGCATTTTAGAGATTTGTCTTTCAAAAATTAAAGTTCACATATGCATATACTGTAACTTTAGTATTTTTCAAACCAAATATCACTAGTAACTCAATAATTAGGCCAACATTGAAAACTTTACCAACTTAAGTAGACTCCTTGGGATGACATTTACCTTTAATCTTTATTTTTATAGAAAAATCATAGTAATGAGCCATAACTTGACATAACTCAACTCAGTGATTTTTTTCAATTGAACCTTCTAACTATTTAAATGCTATCATTTTAATAGCATTTACATTGATATTAATTTTTTGAAGCTATTTTTGAGGATTCATGAGATTGTAGTTGGTATTTTCAAGAGATGTAATTGTAGCGACCAAAAACATCGGTGGCTGGAAAAACACTGAGGGGTCAGCTAGCATGATAGTTTTGACCCCATACCCACGGGAGGACCATGCATGACCGTTGGACTTTTTGCAACATATAATTTTGAAAACGGAAGCAGAAATGCGAAGTAATGCTTGAAAGTAAATAAATTAGAAAATAGAGCAAAACACAATGATAAGCAGGAAATAAAGTAAAATGTAGTGAGAAAAATGCACCACTCCAAAGCTACAAGTTTGCTCTATCAGGGTGGATATAGTCAGTTTCACCGCTTGGTGAAGTGCAGAGATCCCGAGAGCAACCAGGACGTGTAGAGAAAAAAAGGTCATGCGCTTGGGTGTGGACTTAGGTGCTAACAATGCAGGGATTCTACCAAGGTGGTAGAAGGGGGATGGAATGAAATTCCAAATAAAAATGCTAACTGTTTGCAGTGTCAAATAGAAAGCTTACAATGCTTGATGTTACAATGTGCCGAGAAGAGAACTTGAGTGCCAGAGAGAAGAAAAGTTCAAGAGTTGGGAAGGATTCGAATTGAACTCTTAGAATGCTGCGTATAAAAAAATATGAACTGAACCAAACCACCTTGAATGCTACTCATTGGATTATTTATAGGACCAAGGGCATGCAAAAGGGGCAGTTTGGGTGCCATGTACCTTGGACCCACGTTGACTTGTCTATGCTGCATGTGCCATGCATGACCGTTGGACTTGCATGACCATTGTAATGTGAGCCTGCCATGCTGTAACTATGCATCTAACATGTTATAATTGCAACATCAACATTTGGAGATGTGTGCCAATAGTCCAATTAGGTGAAATGCATTAATGTCTCACAACCATCTGCATGCCTTGCTGTGCTTTGTAGCGTAGCATGCTTGGCATAGCGTAGGACCTTGTCATGCATTCCACTACATGGATGTTGGATTCTTGCTACACTACGTAGTGTAGCGTAGCATAGTGATTGGCCTTAGACACAAAAACTTTGCTGATTTGCAAAATTTGCTTCTGCGAGACTTGCAAACTTTCTGCCTTTGCCCTTTGAGCTTCCTTCTACGGCTCGATGCTCCATGTAGCTCAGTGTAGCGTAGTAGTAGACATGGTCCATCACTTCCTAATGAAAAGGGACATTTTTGAAGGACTTGAAGTGAGGGAACTAGGTTTTTAACTATTTTCATGCTATGCTACACTACGTAGCGTAGCGTGGCACTTTGTTCTGCAATCATTTTCTAAAGCTTGCTATGCTACATAGTGGGGCATAACGTAGTGTAGCAGACTTTGTGACTTAGAAAACTTGCCAAACTATTTCGTGCATCTTGAGTGTTGTTGTCAACTCCGCGAATTATTTTTGAGTAGGTTGTCGGCTCAGAACACTACTTAGGTGGATAGCCAGGATGATCTATAGAGCCTGTTTTCACCTAAAGTAGAAAATTTATTGAACTAGCTGGCCCGAACTCATAGCGTTCTCCTCCTGAAGAACTACCATAGGGCTACGTGAATTACAAGTCTTGGTGAAGGAAGAATGACTTTGAAATTTTTGAGGTGATTCATCAGCCCCTCTTTGTTGACGTCTGGAGGATGGGCTCGATAGACGTTGATAAAGAATACGAAACACCACAACAGGAAAAATGCTAAGGTTGTCACTCGGTGAGCATCAAGACATCGCTTGGCCGTACTTGAGAGTTTTGCATTAGTCTGGTAGAGGTTAAGGTAGAGAGTAAAGATGATGTTTAGCAGAGTCCCTCATTGGAATGCTCATGAAGGACTCGTTCATGTTTTCATCTTTGGCTGACGCTATTCTTCAACCTCTTGTAGGCAGGTGTTTCCTTCATAGGATGAGTTGCGTTACATCCATGAAGGATTTTTACCTACCTACAAATGCTTCCCATGTGGTGATTTATGTTATGCACATCGCTTTGTAACACTGTAGCACTTGCTACTGTAGCAAGATGCACCCTCAACTGGTGAGGGCAAAGGTCTTGCTAGCTGCTAGCATTGTTGAAGCTATTGCGCATCATCGCTAGTATGCGATGTTTAAAGAAGGAAGGCTAGTAGCGACCTTGATGGTACTAGTGCAGAGGAGTTGGCCTCTAAGGCACCGAGAGTTGCTGTGGGTGCGGATGCTCTGGAATCCCTGCCAAAGACATGCATGCTTACTTTAGCTATGGGATCAGCTACCACATAGGTAAACATCATGTGAGCTGAGGCATTGGTAGGGGACTAGAGAGTAGCAATATTATGGCTGGGCCACAATACTACTGGTGCTCCAGATGCAGGAACTAGCCAAGGAACTACCTTCAGGGTGATGGGCCATGGCGATGGTAGGTTCAGAGGGCCAATGTAACATCATACGACATCTCTGGAGGGTTAGCATAATGCCAAGGGTGGCGGCATCGCACGTGTCCCAAAGTGTGTCCCCATTGCACCATGACCTACGCTCTAGAGCTGCAACATCCAACCCATGCTTCAGCACTATGCATGATCGTTGGATGCGTACTTGGCGTAGATGCATGCTGGGGATGTGACGCGAACCCAGTTTAAGGTCTTGGTAGACCGTGTGCTGGTTTAAGGTCCCAACAGACCACTATGCTAGTTTAAGGTCCCTGCAAATCATACATGCCAGTTTAATGTCGTAGTAGATTATGCCCAATGCTGTTAGTTTACTGTCATTGCAGACGCTTCTCGGTGCCTCTAGATTAATGTCATTACAGACGCTACTAGATGTGATTGTCAGTTTATTGTCATAGAAGATGGTGGTGGTTTCTGTTGTGCTTCAGACGTAGTACAGATTAAGGTACAAGTGATTCACTGGGTTGGTGAACTCATTGCCATCCATGTTCACCAGCTTGAAGGCTTCATTACCAAAGGATTTGGTGACCACGTAAGGACCTTTCCAGTTGGCTAATAATTTGCTCACATGCTCATGGATGGCCTTGAGGATGACGTATCCCTTCTGTACTAGACATCGATGTGGGCCTACATGGTGGTTTTGCTACTATTTGTGTACCGACCGAAATCGTCGGTCTCTAGCTGGAAGGAAACAGAGACCGAGGGATCACAGGACATGCACAGAAGACCCTACATGCTTCAGCACTATGCATGATCGTTTGATGCGTACTTGGCGCAGATGCATGTTGGGGATGTGACGCAAACCCAGTTTAAGGTGTTGGTAGACCGTGTGCTGGTTTAAGGTCCCAACAGACCACTATGCTAGTTTAAGGTCCCTGCAAATCATACATGCTAGTTTAATGTCGTAGTAGATTATGCCCAATGCTGTTAGTTTACCATCATTGCAGACGCTTCTCAGTGCCTCTAGATTAATGTCATTACAGACGCTACTAGATGTGATTGCTAGTTTATTGTCATAGAAGATAGTGGTGGTTTCTGTTGTGCTTTAGACGTAGTACAGATTAAGGTACAATTGATTCACTGGGTTGGTGAACTCATTGCCATCCATGTTCACCAGCTTGAAGGCTTCATTACCAAAGGATTTGGTGACCACGTAAGGACCTTTCCAGTTGGCTAAAAATTTGCTCACATGCTCATGGATGGCCTTGTGGATGACGTATCCCTTCTGTACTAGCCATCGATGTGGGTCTACATGGTGGTTCTGCTACTATTTGTGTACCGACCGAAATCGTCGGTCTCTAGCTGGAAGGAAACAAAGATTGAGGGATCACAGGACATGCACAGAAGACCCTACATTCATTTGAGGATGAGCTGGAATGGATGAAGGTAGAGTACCTTGGATGGTCCGCACGTAGATCAGGCAAGGATTTCCTTGAGCGTACACCAAAGTGCGATACACTGGGTTATACGTGAACGGTGTAACAGGCGTAAAAACCAAAGCGTAAACAGACGTAACATAGAGTGTAAATAGTGTAAACAGAGCGTATACAACATAAATAGAGCGTAAACAGTGTAAATAGAGCATAAACATAAAGAGAGCATAAACAATGTAAATAGAGCGTATACAGTGTAAATAAAGCGTAAATAGCGTAAACAGAGCGTAAACGTAAAGAGAGCATAAATAGTGTAAACAGAGTGTATACAACGTAAATAGAGCATGAATAGCATAAACAGAGTGTAAACGTAAAGAAAGCATAAATTGCACACACGTAACAATTGATGCAAACTATAACAGACAATGGTATTTCAAAATGAGAGTTCCATGCACCGGTCTAACGCAGTTGTGGCTTTAACACAAGGTAGACGAAAAGTCCCGGTGGATGCAGGGATGACTGTTCACTAGGTCAAATTGTAGGCACAACGTATGGAGGCTGTATGCTCAGCGTACAAGGTTGATGTTCAACGTATCCGATTTCTTGCTCTAGTTCTCTTTTTCTTTTTTCTCTAGTTTCCTAAAATTGCCAACCCCTGATCTCGTGAAAAATATGGATTTTTATGAGATCTTGGGCATTAGATTTGGATTTGGAAGGAGATGAGTGGCTGTGAGGTGAGAAAAATTTGGATCGGGAGATAGGTGGTGCGTTGACCGAGTGCAGGATATGTTACAATCGTCCAGGGTATAACATGCCAGCGTAGAGGATGCCAGCGTAAGCGTATAGCATACCAGCGTAAAGGATGCCAGTGTAAGCATATAGCATACTAGCGTAAAGGATGCCAGTGTAAGCGTATAGCATGCCAGCGTACACCAAAAATGTACCCAACATATACACATGAAAATGCTTCATTTTTAAAGTCAAAAATTGATTTTTTGGTGCCTAAGAGCTACTGGGAACCCTGGGGAAGGTCTTGGGTGGTCCAGACACTCAGTTCTAGCACGTTTTGACTCATTTCTGGGGCCCGAAAGTTGTTGTACGTTGGCCCTACGCTGGGCGTATAAGCCGGGCATACAGGAATGAAAGGCCATCATTTGGAGCCCAAAATTTGATTTTCAAGTGCCTGAGAGTTGCTGAGGACCCTGGGAAAGGTCCTAAGATGTCCAAATGCTTAGTTCTGGTATGTTTTGACTCATTTTTGACCAAGGTGTGCCCAGAGTATACTTGGTCAAAACCAAGTATTTTGAATCCAAAACTTGAAATTCTTGATGTTGGATGCTGATGTAGTCACATGTGTATCCCAAGGAACTCTCTCTTGTTCAAATATGCTTTGTTTGATCCTATTTTTGAGGTTCCCAAGTTTCGGTCATGCTGGGAAGTATCATGACTTAGCTTGATTCATGTCTGAAAGTGTCGGGTCCAAATTTTTGTGGTGTTTCAATTTGCTCTGGTAGTGCTCAATGCATCTTAGCATGTATGTGCACTCCTCCTCAACTAAGTCAAGGTTGATGATTCGTGACTCATTGTTCTAGGCTTCGCTCACGACATCCGCGACGATCATCCGGAGTGATGGTACCTGCAACTCAAGAGGCAATACAGCTTTAGATCCATAAACAAGGCTGTAAGGGATCTTACTTGTTGTAGTTTTGCACATCGTTCTGTAGGCTCAGAGGATGTAGAGGATTTTCTTGTGCCACTGCCTCTTACTATTGTTAAGCATTCGCTTTAGCAAGTTGATGATGGACTTATTTGTAGCCTCTGCCTACCCATTCGCCTGCGGATAATATGGGGAAAAAATGATTATTTAATGCCTAGATTGCTACTGAAGGTTTAGGTTTCCATACTGCTAAACTGTGGCCCATTATCAATCATAATAGTCATTAGAAGCCCAAACCTTATTACGATGTTGTCAAGGATGAAATGATAGATTTGCTGAGATGTCATTTTCCTTAGGGAAATAGCTTCCATCCACTTAGTAAAATACTCCATGGCAGTGATAATGAAACTATGCCCAATGTAGGACTTAGGCATGATAGGCCCTATGATGTCTAATTCCCATCATTGGAAGGGCCACATGATTTGTGCTGGGTGTAGGTCTGTAGGTGATACGTGTATGAGATTTTCATATCTCTTGCACGTGTCACATGTCTTGACTTTCGATAGGTAGTCATGCTCCTTGTAGGGCCAATAGTACCCTAGGCATATGATTTTTGCCACCATAGCCCTGGGTGCTATGTGTCCACTGCAAAACCCCTCATGAACTTCATT
The DNA here is from genome assembly GCA_015680685.1 of Gnetum montanum. NCBI lineage: Eukaryota > Viridiplantae > Streptophyta > Gnetopsida > Gnetales > Gnetaceae > Gnetum > Gnetum montanum. Next base: position 204,418 of record MNCI01024817.1, read on the forward strand.
AACTACCTTTTGTGCTTGCTCTCCACCCACGCATGCCAGTAATATCCCATCGTAGGAACGTCAGCACAGGGCATCATTTCCCATGAGCATGTATTGCTGATCATGCTTACAGATTGCATCTCTCTGGGTAGATGTCAATCCACCTAGGGGCTCGCCATACTATAGATATGTTTTAAGGTTGACATACCACTCTTGGGTATCCGTAGCACTAACAGAGGCCACATCTTCTGCCCGAGTGATAGGATCTATACATTCTATAATTGAGGTTGGCAGGTTTGCCAAGGAATGTGATGGAATGTTTAACATAAGGGTAGCTAAAGCATCTTCCATGGTGTTCTCGTTGCATGGCACATGTTGCACATCTGTCGTTGCAAATTGCTTGAGCAAGATTTTTGCTAGGTTGCAGTAGGGTTGCAGGTGTATGGCCTTGCAGGTGTAGACCACCATGATTTGAATCATGATGAGTTGTGAATCTCCCTATATTGCCAAATGTTGTATGCACAACACTCAGGCATTTAAGAGGCCTCTGAGTAGCCGCTTGTACTCTGCCACGTTGTTGGTGCAAGGGAATGCAAATTGATAAGTGGATGGATGCATTTTCCCAGAGGGAAACATGATTATGGTTGTAGCACTATCTCCTTGTGTAGTTGAGGTGTCGTCAAAATGTAAGATGGTCTTGAAATGCAATGGGATGATGTTGATATTGCTAACGTATTCGTCCTAGAATTCGGGGTCTATGGTTGCCTGGTCATCGACTAGCAAGGCTATGAGTTCGGTTGCTATGGCTTGACCCTTTATTGACGATTGACTTACATAGCGTAAATTGAACTCCACGGTTATTGCCTTCCATCGGGCTATCCTACTACTTTCGTATAGGTTGTTAGTGATAACCCAGAGTATATTGCTTTTGCAAATGATGTTGGTTATATTGTGGAATAGGTAATGCCACCACTTTTTTAATGTGAAAACTAAGGCTAGGCAATTCCTCTCTACTTTGTTGTATTTCACCTTGTGTGCTATTAGCGTGTGGATGATATAATACGCTGGTATCTCAGAACTGTCATCTCGGTTCTGACATAACACTACAATGATAGATGTGTCCGAGGTGGTGAGGTAGATAAAGAAGGGTTTATCCCTTTTTGGTGGATGCATAGTCAGGAGGTGTGAGAGTTCCTTCTTTAGGTCATCGAAGGCTTGTTGACATTGGGTTGTCCAATCGAAGATAATCCCTTTCTTTAGAAGATGTTTCATGGAGTGTAACTTATCGATCAACCTTGCTATGAACCTTCGAATGAACTGCACTCTACCCTACAAACCATGTAGCTCTTTAAGGTTGTGGGAGGCACCATGTTGATGATGGCCTTGACCTTGTCAGGATCCACCCATATTCCAACCTTTGACACTACGAACCCGAAAATGTGTCTAGTTTTCACCCTGAAGACGTACTTCTTAGGATTGAGACGTAAGTCGTGCATTTGGTAGCACTAGAGGAGTACCGCTAGATGGTGTGGGTGATCAGTTGCATTCTTGGACTTGACTGCTATATCATCCATGTAGTTGTTTAATGTTTCTAGGATGTAGTCACTGAAAATGTAAGTCATGGGTTGCTGATAGGTTGCTCTAGCATTCTTGATCCCGAAGGGCATCATGGTGTAATAAAAAGCCCCTTATGGGATCATGAAGGTTGCTGAAAACTGGTCCTCTTGGTTAATGTGAATTTGGTTGTATCCGGAGAAACCATCCATGAAGGATAGCAGAGCATGGCCAGCCATGGTGTCGATGAGTTGGTCAATTCTTGGAAGTGGGAAGTTATCCTTAATTTTTTCTTTGTTCAAGTCCTAAAAATCTATACAGATCCGTATTCCTCCCATTTTCTTTGAAACCACAATGATGTTGGACACCCACTCTGAATAGTCAACTGCATGGATGAAACCTGCTTGGTATAGCTTGGTGATTTCATCTCTAATGGCTAGCGTGATTTCTGGCTTAACTTTGTGAGTCTTCTACTTGACTACCTTCATGTGTAGGTCTAGGACAATGTTGTGGTGAATAAGCCACAGGTCTAGACATGGCATGTCATTGTATGACCATGCACAGATATTGATGTTGTCTTGTAGAATCTTGACTACACTTTTGTGCATTTGTGTGTCTAGGAGGGAGCTAAGTCTTAATGTTTTCATCTCCCCTTTTGACATGGTCATAGGCATTTCGATGAGAGGGTCCTCAGCTACATCCCTAGCCTCCAAGTCTAGGGCTTGGGCCAAATGCTTAGGCTAGTATGGGGATGCTTCTAAGGCTGCTATAGTGTGAGTTGTGGTCGACCCCCAGTCGATCTTGTCGGGGTTCAACTATCTTGCAAGATTGCCCTGTGGCCCTGCTAACATTAAGGGCGTGGAAAGGTCACGATGGATTTCCATCTCTTGCTCGACCTGCCATCATAAAATGAAAGCCTGGTTAAGAAGCATCTATTGGTAGGGATTGTGTGTAATGAAAGCTTGCAGAGTAGTGACGAGATTCAACTTGCTAAGTATGATGATGTAAAGGTCAAAAGTTTTCCAATTTCAAGGTCATGGTGGACCGCCAAGGAAAAATAGTGTAGAGCTATCATAGGTGTAAAATTGCTGACATAAAATGTGAAGCTGTGTAACTGTCGATATGAAAATGCCAAACTGCTAGTTTAGTGTCATTTCGGACTACTGAATTGTAACGTGCAAAATCTTAATATGCAAAATAGTAGTATGCGAAATGGGAAACTGTGAATATGAGAAGTACCAAATCATCAATGTGAAAATACGAACTACTGACATGAAAACACAAAACTGCTAGAAATTGTGACACCGCCAATGTGGAAGAAGATACAAAAACTACCTATGTAGGCATGTGGTATTGTTAGTTTAACGTCATTACGGACTGTGAAGGTAATAGGTTGAAACTGCTAGTTTAGGGTCTTTCTAGACCGGTCGTGCTGTGATTTCCTAGGATTACTAGTTTAAGGTCTTTTCAGACCTATAATGAATATATATATATATATATATATATATTGTTTTCAGAAAAGCAAACAATTGGCTTGAAGCATGTCAAGGCTTTAATGCTAACAATGCTACGATGTCGTGGTGAGCATGCTACATTGTACGACACACTTCGCATTAATCAGAGAGAGAGAGTGGTAAGTTTTCCCCCTCTTATCATTTCAACCACAAATAAATATGGGTTAAACCTTGGAAATTTTGGCCATTTTCATGGTAAGAGCATAGAGCCCACATCGGAGCATAAGGCAATTTCGAAGCATGAAGCAATTGTGGTAATCAACTAGCAAGGTGAGTTTTTACAATGAAGGGTTTAAATCTGCAAGTAGGAAAATGGCTCCTAAGACTCATATGGCACTTGCAAAGGTTGAGGAGGTGAAGAAGACCCTAGGGCATGTGCCTTAAGCATGTGTTGCGGTGTAGAAAAGCACACCATTGACCCAATAGGTTACTATGTTTCCTTCACCTTTTTGTTTTGTGCTTTCTATTTTTTTCTGCTCTTATTTTTCGTTCATTCTTAGCTACTTATGTTTTTTGTGGCTATTTCATTTTAGCCCTTTTCATCGCTGTTGTTTCCATTTCAGTTGTGGTAGATGCATAAACGTTACGTGTGGTTGCATGCAAAGCCGTTGAGATTGCCACCACCACGGTTGTCATAATCGCGGGGGCTAGGGTAGTTCAAGTTTCTTGACCCTTGTGTACCGTAACGTAAAACCCTTAGGAGGACTAGGCCATGTGTGATGTGGCAGTGTGACACGTGTTTTGTTAGAGCATGTCGTCAATTGTTTTGTTGCTACGCTAGGCTATTCGCATGTTCTTGCTATGTTAGGCTTTCGTGTCGTTTCTAAGATATGTATGGGAAAAGGGTTATGCTATGCTATATATATGTACTACTAGGCATTGCTATATTGTGCATGTATTTTGCTTAAGTATGATGCTAACATTCATTGATTGTGTTATGCAGGGCAGGGTTGAGGCCCAGGTTGATCATTTCAGAAATTAGAGGGGTCCTGTGCCATGTGAGCAGACTTGTGGCCAATGCCCCTCCTCCCTAGATACGTATGGGAGAGTGAGGGGTCTGGTTCAGAGAAGGGGCATGATACTTCTTACAATTCCTCCTCAACCATTTAAGTGTGAACATTTGGTCTTCCCTAGAGGAGGAGAAGGAATCCGACATAACAAAAGCCATGTTGCCTGGGGCAAGTTGGGGCATTCTGAGATTTTTTACCAAAGGCGCAATTATGAGCAAGTAGGGAGAGGGATCCAACCAATGCTCAAAGGGGTTAAGGTGTTTAGCCTAGATTTGGGACATGTCTAAATATATCTGCAACCAACATTACAACATATTGTTCCTAGCACGTTACATGACAACGTGTTTTCAGAACCCATAGGGGACTGTCTATTGTGCTGGTGGCTGAGTTTTGCAGTGTTGCTTCACTGTGTTGTGTAATGCTAGCCATCTTGGCCAAATGCTAATAGTATATGTTTGTCACCAAGTTCTTCATCAACGATGAAGGGGTTCATGATCGATTGGGTCTACTAGCTACAACAAAGCTAGCCCTACAAGATTTTTCTTCTTCTAAGAACTTGTAGGAGGGTGTGAATGGTCAGTGCGGGGTAGAATACCATACTTACCCAAGCATGTTTTATGTTTCCTACAGTTAGTGCAAGGAGAAGGGCTGGCTGGATAATGAGTGAATAGAAACCTTCAAGCAGGTCATAGTTGAAGAAGCTATGGTTGAACTCCCGTTGTTCCCATTGTTGTGTAGGCTCGGTGGGTCAAACAGTAAGTGTCACATGCTCAAGTGTCTTTGAAATCCTTGTATTTCCTATGTCGTTATGGTAAGCGTGCTTTGTGTAAACCGTTGTAGGGTTTAGGGTGCCCCAGGTGGTGATGGTGGTAACCGCCGAGATGCACAGGGCAAACATCTATTTCAAACATGGTGAAATAGACGCGAGCCAACACTGGCTAGAGAATGGAGCCTCGAAATCCTTGGTTAGGAACGTCCAAAAGGTAGGGCTTATGGATCTGTTTATGGAACTGAATCTGAGCGTTCCTATCATCGAGATGCTTTTCCTAGTCAACTCTTTCTCTGAGAGGGTGGGCCTTTTCCATACACACATACAGGGTATGTAGGTGGTCATTGAAATCAATGATCAACTATTTATAGACCTGTTCAGTGTTCCTACCGACCACGTCCCCATAGGATTGAAGAGGAAGAAGGAGTTGACCCTTCAGAAGAAGGATATCGAGGAGTGGTTGGGGCTCATTAAGGAGAAAAAAGGGCTTCCCATGGATAAGCTCAAGGATGGACCCACCATGGAGATTTACTTGGTCTTCTATGCCCACGCGTTTCCCCAACTGCTCATCCAAGCAAAGGTCCTGGGGCTCGAGTAGGCCTAGATAATGTGGGAGGTTATGGAAGAAGGGGCCCATTACAATTGGGCCAGATTCCTATGTAAGGGCTTGCAGGATGATATTTTGGAACTCCGTGAAGAAATGGAGTCGCGCTTCAACATACACTGTGCCTTCTACATAGGCTATCTCAAGTTCCTTGTAGAGTTTCTGGTGGTTCGAGAGGGTGGAGTCTGGGTCATGTGAAATTGCATCTAGATTTCTAGACTCTGGATTCACCAGATCCTTTGGACCACACAAGCCCAAGATCCCCCAAAAATAATTGGGGAGTCATTATTTGTAATGACCAAGGATCGGGTGACTCGTAGCGTTCAGAGCTAGGACAACGTAGGAGAAACACCCCCACTATAGCCAGTAGCGTGACGCAGGGGGAGCATCTCATAGGTAAGACTGTGCCAAGGGAGTTGCAAAGGAAGAGGCCTCCCCCAACTAGGGAAACCCATTGCATGGAGGAAGAGGAGGGGCAAAGACTATGGTTTAAGTTGTAGAGGATGCAACCCCCTATCGGTAAACGCTTTTATGTAATGCTCACTTTGCTATTGTTTGCTACGCTATATTACGCTAGGCGATGTAGTGTAGTGTAGCATCTTCTTTGAGTTAACTTATTTTAGACTGATGCAAACATGATTCTTTGCTAGTAGAGGAAGAAGAAGAAGAAGAAGAAGAAGGCAATGAAGAAGTGTCGGCCCTTAAGAAGAGGGTAACGAATGAGGATATGGAGGCCCTAGTCTCAGAGGAAAGGGCCCCGATAAGGAATAAGGGAGCTCCTGTCTCTAGGGTAGGGGCTCTTATCATTAGGAAACCTCCTCCTACCAATGAAGAGGCACTTCCATTAAATAAAAAAGATGCTGATCTCTTGAAAGGAAAGGTGCCAGTGCATGAGGAAGGGGCTCTTATGGACTTGGCAGGGCCTTCCACCAAGGTTACTGCCATCATCTTGCATCAGCAAGAAGAAAGGCTGCAGTCAGATGCTGGTGAGTTTGGTGACATGTATACCTTATCATAGTCCATTTTGGCCATTTCTAATATGCCTATTCATGTAACAGGTGCTACTGTTGATGCCACAGGACCCTCTCTGATTTGTGCAGAGTCATGGGCCGAGATCCTTGACAAGTTTACGTTCATGCAGGGACTTGTCAATGACATGATCAAATGCCTTTAGTAGGTGGACCCTGATATGGGTAAGTAGTAGTATTAAATGCCCTTATGTTGTTACATGGGTAAGTAGTAGTATTAAATTCCCTTATGTTGTTACGCTAAAATTTTTTAAGTCTGTTGATTTTGCTATGCTAACGCGATTGCTATGCTCTTTGTGTCAAGGTAGCTTCTCGGCTAAAAAGGGACCTAACACGACCTATGAAAGTTGGCATTGTGCCTACACTCTCACCTAACATGACCAAGGTGCCTTATTGCATGTTTGATGAGGCTTACAAGTGTGTCTTGCACTCAGCATTCTCCCTATGGTAGTATACGCATGTTAATGAGAACATGTGGATATGGGTCCAACGGGCTAAGTAAAGAGCGGCTAACCTGGTTGCTAAGGTGGAGGATCTTAAGTCAAGGAACAAGTTCCTTGTAAACCATAACCCTAATACTGAGGACTAGTGCAAGGTTGTACACGACTACACTATATTTTGGACTGTCATGTGTCAGAATGTTGAATCCACACATGAGATAATTGAACAACAAATGCAGATGGACTTGCTAGACCAGAAGTGTCAAGACAGGAAAGATAACAGCACCAAGATTTTTGAATGGGGGAAAACCCAGAGAAACTAGAAACACATGTACAAGCTAGAGAATGAGATCCATCAAAAACTGTACAAAGACACTGCTGTGGAGGCATTTACGTATGAAGCATTCATGAATGCCATCAATGCTTCTGAGGCCTATGCTAAGTTCAAAGAGTAGGTAAAGGTTATATAATCTCCTAACTTGAAAGTGGACCTTTCCACAAGAGAGACTGCAACCATCTCCCTTTGCCTGGGGCATCTAAAATGGATGATCGTGGAAAGGGAGAGAGCCATTGCTACGGATGCTGAACCTAGAAATAGGCATTGGATGGATATCACGATAGAGGAGGTCTAATATCGCCTCAAGCTCAGTTTGCATTGGATACCTTTTGAGATCGACGTAGGCCCTTCTGAAGTTAGTCAATTTACTATGTAGATGCTCATGCTATGTTATAGTTTGCATTTTTTGCCCTAACTAACTATTTCATTCCTACGATGCAGGCTTCAGATAAGCATGCAAGGCCCGTAGAAGGAGGGAATGATGAATCAGCAAAAGGCAACATAGGGGAGGATGTTGTACAAGCAAATGAGGCAGAGGGAAGTGGTGAAGACGATGCATATAGAGACAACCCATGATAGCACACGATTTTGTTTTTAAAATTCTGGAAATTTTGAAATTTTGTAATTTTGTAAAAGTTTCACAAACATTGCCAATAGGCGAAAATTTTAAATAAAATGAAAAACTTCAGAAAATAAATTCACTTTGTGTTAACTTGTGTATCATGTAAAGTTTTCATGCTTTCATATGCTAGTTTTAGGCCATCTTGGTCATTTGCTAGTTTTATTGCATAACATGCCTAAAGGATTATATGTTAACAAAGCAAAAAAAAAAAGTGATAATGCTAGTTTTAGGGAATTTTGGGCCATAGCATAGCATGGCAGAAGGATGGCATTTTAACAAAATAAAAAACAACGATGCTAGTTTTAGGCCATTTTAGGCCATAGCATAGCATGCCAAAAGGATGGCATGTTAAAAAAGCAAAGAAATGACGAATATACTAGGGATGGTAACTGGGAAGGAAGCATAAAGGTTGCTACGCTATGCATAGCTGCCTCTTGACCTGTCATGGGTTGATTGGAACATTAAGGTCGAGATGTTTCGCTGGGGTGCTCGTTCGCATCATTGTCCCCCACTTAGAAGGGCAACTCAACCCATGTATTTTTGATTTGGGGGTCGACTTACTGGGTTGATTCTCTCATTCGATGGTTATCCTATGCATGAGTAGGCATTTCATTTTTAGAGGTTGTAACCTTTGAGCCGTGCTCCATGTCTACGTTGCCGATTGCTTACATTTCTACTTCGTCACCATGGATCACCACCTCCCTGCCTACATATGGTAAGTGGATTTTCTGATGTATAGGTGAGGAGAAAATCCTAAGATGCACTAACCATGATCTTCCCAAGATTAGGTTAAACCTGGGCATTTCCTTGACCATGATGAACGTTGCGTCTGTGGGGAACTAGTCCCCTGCTACAAAGTCTACGTTTACTGTGCCCTTCACCAGGACACGTGCCCCATTGAAGGACCCTAGAAATGATGTCATCATGGGTTTGATCTTGTTGACCAATCCCAACTTGTTGACAATAGGAAAGGGGATGATGTTCATGGAAGCCCCATCATCAACGTGTACCCTTTGTAGCTGGTGTTGGCCGACGTGAATTGTGATGAAGAGAGGCACCGTAGCCACCTGAACTCCTTCAGGATCTTGCCTAATGATGTCATCACTAAAATTCAATTGAGGTAGCCTAGCCTCCATGTGTACAGAGGAAAGCATGACCGAGTGGATCGCTTCCTCTTCCACTGGCATTTTCTCATCGATCGGGGTCAATGTCAACATGCGGATTAGAGCCTTGCGGTGGGGTACAGATGTCATGATGAGGTCGTACAAGCTCAGTGTAGCATTTTTCTAGTTTAGAGCTTGATTGACCTAGGTGAGGGCATCCAAAAGGTCTTGCCTGTCCCCTATTTTGACGCTTTCCTCTTCTTTGATTCGTCCCAGAAGACGAATCTCTCGAGGAGAGGTGACCTTGGATATAGGCTCAGATCCTTGCCAAGAGGGTGATGCAAGCTATGTAGTCATGTTGACCTGCATCTTTAGGGGCAAAGGTGCAAATGCAAGGGAAGAATACATAGGCTTGGAAATGCCCTTAACGGTACTTCCCTTCGACATCTCACCCACCAAGTGGACTTCTCGCCTTGCGGGGCAAGGAGGCTATTCAGCTTTTTTGCGCAAGATAGGGGCCATGAAAGGCATCGGCCCCCTGATGATGTATGGAGCTAGAGGTGTTAACTGATGGGACTACATGGCCCTGCCAACAGGCGATGTAAAGGTGGATGCCCATGGTGGGACTTTCAAGATGAACGGCTACTACAAGCTTCGACCAACCACTGATGGTGCTGGTGCACTACGTTGAGGTACACAGACCACAAATGGTTGCTAGGGTGGCCTAGGATCATTGTCAATGTCGATAGAATTGATTACATAATCGGCATTATTGGAATTAAGGGGATCTATGTAGACATACATAGATTGGTTGTCAGGGTGCACTGGGTTGCTTTCGTCCAGCACCAGTTTCCCCTGGTTAATTAATCTTTGGATGTCATCCTGCAACGCCAGACAGTAATTTGTGTTGTGACCACACTGTTGCTGGTAGTCACAAAACTTGTCTAGCCTGAAACCCCTAGGAAATAGAGGCTCATTGGGCAGGGCCAAATAGGGATTCCTAAGGAGCTCATAGTAACGTTGATGTCTAGTGTTTTCTTCTTTCAACATTTGCTTATGTTGGATGTATCCCATTGCTAGCAGTTGCTTTAGAAGCTCTAAAGGCTTGAGATGTAGTTGGGTTTACTTTGAGCGATCTTTGTGCTCAAAGTTGGATTTGGGTTGTGCAAATGTCTCAGGCATAGGTATAGCAGGTAGGGGCATGTGGCCCTGTTTGGGCACAGGGTTAGCCATGGGTATGGTCGATTTCTTGTTATTCTTGCTACCATTGTTGCTACCACTAGAAAACTGAACTCTCAGAATGCTGCTTATAAAAAAAATTTGAACCGAACTGAACCCCCTCGAATGCTGCTCGTTCGGGTATTTATAGGACCAAGGGCATGAAAAATGGGTGGTTTGGACACCATGTACCTTGGGCCCACGTTGAATTGTATGTGTTACATATGCCATGCATGATTGTTGTAATGTGAGCCCACCATGCCGTAATTATCCACCTGATACACCATAATTATGCTGTTAGCATCTGGAGACGTGTGCCAATGGTCCAATTAGGTGAAGTGCATTGATGTCGCACAACCACCCACATGCCTTTTTGTGCTTTGTAGTGTAGCATGGTTGGCATATCATAGCACCTTTTCGTGCATTCCACTACATGTGTGTTGCATGCTTTCTACGCTATGCTATGCTACATAGCGTAGCGTAGCGACTAGCCCTAGTAATGAAAACTTTGCCGATTTACAAACTTTACTTCTGCGAGACTTGCTAACTTGCTGCTTTTGATCTTTGAGTTGCCTTTTGTCTCTTCCATAGGATTGCTATGCCTTGTTGTGCCATGTAGCTCAGCATAGCATAGAAGCAGACATGGTTTGCCGCTTCCTGATAAAAAGGGACATTGGAGAAGGACTTGAAGCAAGGGAACTGGGTGTTTAACTATTGTCATGCTATGCTACACTACGTAGCATAGTGTGGTACTTTGTTTTGCAATCATTTTCTAAATCTTGCTATGCTACATAGCGAGCTGTAGCGTAGCATAGCAGAGTTCGTGACTTAGAAAACTTGCCAAACTATTTTGCGCATCCTGAGCATTGTTGTCAACTCCATGCATTGTTTCTAAGTAGGTTGTCAGCTCGGCACACTACTTAGGTGGATAGGTAGGATGATCTATAGAGCCTGTTTTCACCTAAAGTAGAAATTGTTTTGAACTGGCTGACCTAAACTTAGAGCATTCTCCTCTTGAAGAACTGCCATAGGGCTGTGCAAATTGCAAGGCCTGGTGAAGCAAGAATGACTTCAAAATTTTTGGGGTGTTTTAGTAATGGTTGAGAAAATAGAATATCTCTTAGGAGGATGTAGAAACAAATTCTAATCATATTCACTAGGTAGTCCATAGGAAGTTTTTGACATAGATGTGGTCTAATGTAGAAGATAATAAACAATTTTATTTACATCATGTAATCAATGTAATAAACTAGATGTCAAAGGTTACCATCTCCTAGTTGCTATTCTAATCATTAAGTAATATAATACATCATATGAGATTATCTCCAAATAATAGCATACTGTTAATAATCTTTATTTAAGTTTGGATTAACTAAAAATTGAATATATAACATGGATTTAACTCCTCTAAGTAGAAAAAAGTATATTCGAAGTTTGTGCAAGTCATGAGCCCTTGAAGATGAGTTACATATATTGTTTGTGTGTGCTGTAACTACCCATTTAAGATACTGTGATACTATTATATTAAAAAACTTTTATTCTTTATTTTTATTACCCTATTGATGCTTAGTCAAAGTATATTTTTATTTTTCATGAAAATGTAATATCTATTAAATAGATCTTATAGGTGTTCAAAGATAATAAAGCTTCAATTTTAATTTCAATTAACTTATTTTATGATAAAAAATACAAATTATAAAAAATATTTAAAATTTTACTTATTTTCTTATTTACACCTTTATTTATTTTAGTGTTTCACTTGTTTCTGGGACATTGGGACATGGAGATGTTGGGACATAGTCCTAAATGCATTTGGGGATGTCATGATATTTTAAGAACATCATGGGGACACAATGAAAATCTGAGAATGAATAGTTATACTTAAGATATTCAACTTTCATGATATTGAAATTTATAGATAAATTTATTATTCTTGAGATATTTAAAAAAATTTTGATGTAATTTGGATAGAAAACCATTTTGACAATATTCTAGACTAAAACAAAGATTTTTTATTGGTATATGTATTGCATTTTAGATCCCAAAATATGCTGGAAGTTCCATTTGCATCCTGAAACATTTAAGGATGTGTAGTAGTCTTGAGGATTTCCCACAAAGTGATTTTTTGTGCAAGGACACATCCTATTAACACTAATTTATTTTAAATTCTAATGCTTATTGACACCTTTTAAAGTTTTTTATATGTTTTTAATAATACTTCATATTAAAGTAAAACATATTTTATGCTAAAATCTTGCAAAAACACCTAACATCATAATAAAGATGTCAAATTTCAATCATGATATTTACCACCAAATCATCATTATTTAAACCAAACCTTTAAACTCATCATAATGGAATCATCATCATGATTCATGAATAGTAGATACATATAGATGATGGTTGGCCAAGGCCAATTGTAGGCAAAAGTTACATCTTGTCTCTTTAGGCCATAAAAAACCTATGTATGTGAAATTCGAACAATGTTATCCATGACCATCCCTAATGTCATGTTAATCCTCCCATTTTCATCCATGATGCTCATCCCTTCTTTTCATGCACAAATATAATGATAAACCAAATGTGAAAAATAAATGTTTTGTTCACTACAATAACATTAGACCCCCACACTCATTTTTACTTTCTTCTCCACAGGTACGATAGACATTAACACCTATTTTCTCCTTTCAATCTAGTAGTGTGGAATTTTTCCCTAATAGTGATGGCCTAGACTCTCCTTCTAGCTCTTAAGGACTTGGTGTTGTTGGCCTGGAGCCCAAATCCATTCCTTTGTGTGCTTGTGTCCCACATCAATATTCAAAACCAAAATTTAATTTCTTAAATGCTATTTTGTTATTGATTAGTAACTGATATTTTATGCCACAGGTCACTATTCCTTGTGATGTATTATATTTCCTTGTTTTGTCTTCTGATGTCATGTATTTCCTTGTTTTGTCTTGTGAGAAAATGAATTTTTGCTATCGTTTCAACTATTAATGCAAGCCAATGTGACTCACATGAGGGAATATAGTTTAATATGAGTACATGCAAGTCACATGGCTGCTACATTTCAAATATACTAGTGCGAAGTCTTGCATTGCATAGGACATCACAATTATCATTTCAACCATGTGATGTCATGTGGCATGTAGCTCATCACACTTCTAGATTTTAGAGGTGTGATGATTTACATGAAGCCCCTTACATAAAATTTAGTGGTGAAATGTGCTGCATGATGCATGAGAGCCTAGAATGCATGTACAATTGGTTGGAAAGACATGCAAGTCGCAAGTTCTCATAGTTTACTAGAAAAATTATTATGCAAGAACATGTAGGTCATACGTTCTTGTAGTGTACTAAATGTTAGTTGCAAACATCATTCCCCATTAATAGTATTAATGTTATCACTACTTGATGTTTAATTCATTATAATTTGTTAGTAAATATTATCAATGCTACCATTATTCTTCATTTATATTAATTTCATTGTAGGATTGATAGATAAGGTTATTATTCTAATTATATTTTCTTTGTCATCAAGGGATATTATTTAAGTTGTGTTTAAACATAGAGCTTGTAAAAATGATGAATATTAGCAAAAGGGATCTTCTACATAAGTACTTGTTGTGCTTTATATGAAATGATCTTAAAATTAATATTCACTTTATATTACAGTAATGTTTTATTTATATGAAATAAATGTAGCTATTTCCATTATCTATGAATGTAATATGCAATCAATTCTAGACTTGCGAGAAATGTCTATCATTTTCTAAAAACTAAAGAAAATTGAAATTTATTAATGGATGAAAATTGATGAAAGTTATGATAAGAATATTATTTATAGCTTTTATGAATGGTTGATTAATAGTGTGTCTATTATGGGAAGTACTCTATAGGCTACCATGTAAGGACAAAATTTCATTTTTAATGTTCTTGACATTGCTATTTTTATACAAGTTTCATGTTGTAAAGGGGTAGCATCAAGAATCGAATGTGGAAGAAAACTAAGATTCATCTCATCTAGTATGCCCAAAAAATTGAGGTAGAAGATGATAATCCCATTGATTAACCAAAGCTATTGTTTCTTTCCAAATTTTTGTAGTGGTCTTCTTTTTAAAGGAAGGTAAGGAAAGTGAAGATTTCCAATAATGTAATTTTACTCATGTGGGCATTGCAAAACAATGAAAGTGTTTCATTTGATATCTTCATGACTATACTAAGATGAAGAGGTAGACAAGATTATGGTAGCTACATGATGTGAAAGAGTCCCTTGGCTTTCTGATTATAGTGACATAATTATTGCTAAAGAAAAATCTTCATTGTATGGCTACCCAAATTAATGGAATAGTTCTCTTGGATCCTACAAGCATATTTAAGAGTACATCAATTTCCAACAAGGCTAAGATCTCCCATTTTTTTAAAGAGCCTAAATGTCAAGATGTCGATGATAGCTACTAACATGAAAGATGCTCTGACCAATCCATTGAGGATAAGTTGGAACACATGATTGAGACATTAAATAATTATTCTCAAAGCACTGGAGCACTTTAGAATGCCATGGAGGAGTTGAAATCAGATAGGTCATGTCTAATAAAAGAAAACATGCAATTGAAGATCAAATTTAAGAATTATGTAGCTAAAGAAAATAATTATATCAAGAAGTTGCTTATTGAGAATGAAAAAATGGCCAACTAAATATACACAATAAACAAATAAATTATCTCTTTAAAAAATGTTGCATTCATCATTTCTAATAGTAGACACATTCATGCCAATGTAGTCAATACTATCAAAGGTTTGTATCATGTTATAAAACCTTGTAGTTTTGATACATTATTCATATCTTTTATAAATTCTAATGTTCTTTGTATTGTACATGTGTTGAACATAAATGACTAATATGCCAACAATGAAAGTTGCTAGAAGATTATTTGATTTAGTTAAAGGAGACATCAAATAAGTATTTAAGCAAGATAATCCAAATGAAAAAACCTGTATGTAGACTTGTTTGGATCACTTGTTTATGTATGTTAACATCCATCTTATGAATGTTCATATGTAGGTGATGTAAACGTCAATGGCCCCATTGATCAACCTTTTGATATAATTTAGATAGTGAATCCTATTGACTTCACCACCATGATTGGTCAATCACATGTGAAAATTGATAGAGTGATGTAGTTTCTTGTCATAGGTAGTTTAGACAATGAAGTGCTTGTNATAAGTATCTATGTAGGATAATCCAAATGAAGAAACATGTATGTAGCCTTATTTGGATCACTAGTTTATGTATGTTACCATCCATCTTATGAATGTTCATATGTAGGTGATGTAGAGTTCAACAACCCCCTTGATCAACCTTCTAATATAATTCAGATAGTAAAGCCTATTGACTTCAGCACCATGATTGGTCAATCATGTGCCAGAATTGATAGAGTGATGCAGTTGCTTGTCATAGGTAGTTTAGACAATGAAATGCTTGTTATGTCATTGTTTCTCCCATTCATTGCCACAATAATGTCTTTCAAGTCTGTATACCAACTTGGGTCAAAAACATGGGTTTTTGATGATGTTATTCATGTGTAGATGATGTACCATAAGCAACTTCATAAAGCTAATGTTGATTGTTAAGCATCAGTAAAATATTTTTTATTTAATACTATGTTTCAAGTGTAAGCAAAGGCCCTAGAAAATCAGATGCAACATAGCTAGAAGAACCCGTTGAGACATAAAGCAAAGAAACCCACAAAAAGGCATGTCATCAAGGTTGAAAGTGATACATCGATTGAAGAAGAGCTTGATATGTTCATGGTAGAGAAGAACTTTATTGAAGATGTGAAGACAAAATCTTATTGGGATAAATTTATTGAATTAGGACATTGATTATTTTGCACCCCATTCAATACTAGCAATTATTGAATGCTCATGGTCATAAGCACATGTACTAGAAAAATGTATGTGTAGGATTCATTTCCTTCATCCCAACATGTAGTTTCTATTCAAAAGTTAATGTTAACGTTAATCAAATTTTTATTAAAAGGTGATTCTTAAATTGTTGAGCTCAAGTGAAGGGAAAGTGAAAGAAGTTACCTTCATAATGAAATAGAGTGGATGTGCAAAGCATTCCTTCTTAAGAAAATAAATATGACTATTTCATGTATACAATATTGTTCATGAACCATTTAGTATTTGGAAAAGAGATAAAATTTACTAGTATTTTTGTTTCCATGGTTTGAAACAACATGATATAGGAAATTCTTAGTTGTTCAATACTCAACCAAACATGGAAAAAAATATGTATGCAGCATCTTGTCTATGAGAATTTTAGTGATCGTGGACCTTATCTAGTTTTTGATGTAAAAACATTTTGATGATGTAAATGCCTCCTTTTCATCTTTAATGAAAGACAAATTTTTTGTACATGGGAGAACAATGTATTTATATCAGGACTATCAATTTGAAATATATATGATGTTCATTTGTTTCATATTGTGATTATTAGTTTTCTGAAATCTTAAAAAGGGAATATATAATATGTAAGGTTTAATATGTGTTCCAAATATTATTCCCATAAAATAAGCAAGATGTCACAATATCTACGCAAAGTATGCTTCTCATATCCTCCTTTTTGATAAGTTGCATAATCTTATCATATTACTTATCTTGATCAATTGTGAGTACATGTGTATCACACCTTACTCATACTAAGGTCCTTTGAGTAAATGCAAGATGTAGTCACTTGTAGTATGATGCAAAATTGTTTCTCCTTCAACCATGAAATAGTGCAAAAGGTTTCATCTTGTAGTGCAACATAAGCTATGGATCTATGCATCTTGCAATCCATTGCAATATTGTAATAAATATGTGCAATGTTTTGCAAGTCATAATCATGTGCTTTGTTATGAAGTATAGGTCATCATAATTAGTAATGGAAACATTTTTCAATCATGCAAGGTGATGTGATATGCAAGAGTCATTAGCCAAATAATGGTATGAACAATTATGCTACAAATATGCAGCTCACATGTGGACACAGTTTGTAATAGAAACCCTTGCTTACCAGTGTTAGGAATCATGAGCCACATGTTTGGTGACCTAGTAGTTGATAAGAACTTTTGCACTACCAAACTACAATTTGTATGTCTTCACAATACATACCAAAAACTAGTTTGATCAATGCAAGGAGATTTAATTTGCATGAATTTTGAGTGTAGTCCTGATTTGAAAAAGTTTTACCAATACGATGCAACTCACATATGATCACATTTTATTGGACCATGCTTGAAGAGTGGTAAGATACCCCTACACTCAACCATACGAATATGAGTGTAACACGCGTGATCCAGTCGAACTCTGTAGACTAAGTGCCTACATGCCTTATGGAACACTTAAGGTTAATTATTTCTTATCTTCCTAGACTTACTTGTATTTTTCCCGGTATGGATAAGTAAGTTTGAGGTATACAATTTTTATATGTTTTTTGATTTATCTCCTATGATAGTGAGGTGAAGGGTTGAAGAGATTAACTAACTAACTCTAACTAACTAACTAAGTCTTAATTTACCTAGCATCAGCATCCGTTCCCACTTACCGTTTAGACCCTAAACCAACGCAACCGTGCCTACCAAATGCTAGTTGTTGCTAGGATCACCACGCGTAACGCACATGCTCAAAGCGTTCGTACTGAGGCACTTAACTAGGAGAGAAGGGTTGAGAGAGATTGAATCACTAATAAATCATGTAAATGGAAAATAGTAAATAACAATAAATAAAAGTCCTAATTAGCCTATTCCATGCACTACAAGGTTTATCCAAGAAGTTCATCTTTATTGTCATACACAAACTTGTGTTCAGGTACCATGTTTGGTCAAATAAAGATTCGTTCACTTTGGAGCTTCTACTGCGGGAACATGGAAAATATTCTATCTTTGGAGTGATCAAACTGCCAGAGTTTCCCTATTGCCTAGGCCTAGAATCCAAAATAAGGGAGAGTCACCTCTTATTTATTGATTTTGTGATGCACCGCAATATTGCATACGTGATATCGCGTCATCCCATGATTGAATGAAATCTCGTCCTTGAGTTCCTTACAAAATATTGGGACGGTATGGGATTATTGACTCAAATGAAACTAATGGGATGACTTGTGAATAAATCATAATTACAAGACTTGACAAAAGTAATGTTCATAACAACAAGAGTGAACACCTTATTACACTGACATCAGGCCTCATTTGGCAGCTGAGAAAGAGAGAGAGAAAGAAGGGTTGCTACTGGCAAAGCCAAGATTGCACCTTTCGTTGTCCATTGGTAAGCGCAGCATTGGTCTTGCTCCTTGCATAACTACTTCCAGAATTGCTCCATTCTATGTGTTCCCTCCAGATCCAATCTATTGTGATATAATCACCATCTGCACACACAACATAATCTTATATTAGCAAGGGTAAATGAATTTCAATGTAGTTGATACCTTGCTGTGGTGAAAGGTCCATTGGCTAGGTTGTGGTATAGCTGATACGGATCTAGAAATATAGTATTGGTGACTACCGAAGGTGTAGGGGTTAGAAGAAAATTGAAAAAATTAGTCCTTGTACCCCCATGACTAATAGCAAACCTCTGGTAGCGATAGAATGGAAAGAGAATAAAGAACAAGAAAGATGAAGAAAAAGAGACAACTATAGCATCGATGAAATGGATGTCAAGATGGAAATGAATAAAATAAAATAGATTGCAAAAATGTTAGGTGAAACACTACAAAATTTTGAGCTTAGTACTTCTCCAATAAGAACCAGGCTAAGTCATGACGTTCCTTAGCATGGCTGAAGCTTGAGGGCCGTGTAGATAGCTTCAAACGGAGTTGAACTTAATAAGAAGCAGGTCCCTAGGACCCACAGACCATGACAACATCTGGTATCAAACCTAGCACCTTTGGAGCTTAAAATACTTAGTTTACACTAAGTATGTTTCCTTGGCATATACGCCCCAGACTACATTTACAGCGTATACGCCCCTGATTGCATCTACAGTGTATACGCCCAGCGTACATGCCCAGCATAGACACCTCACATGCACACTCAGCAGGTACAACTGATGAATACGGTCGGCATGCAATCCCCGAAGATGGAAACAACACTACAGAGCAAGACTTAGTACGAGGCATCAACTCATGAACATAACAACCATCAGCATATACGCCCAACATCCACAGCGTATACGCCTAGCATCCACAACATATATGCCCAGCATACACCAGCGTATACTCCTGCTTGATGCAACGTATATGCCCAGTGTATACGCCCAACAAATGTAACATGTATACTTGTAATTTTATTCTTTTGCACCTGGTCAATGCGCCACGTGTCACCAAACTCATGTTTAATGTCAAAACCTATATTAAAACCCTAATTTTTCACTAGATCAAGGTCGGTCGGCAATTTGGAGCAAACCAGAGAGAAAAACAGAGATGCTAAGGACCAAAGTAGAGAACCTTGTATGCTAGACAACCCTGTACACTAAGCATACAGCCTCTACGCTATGCCTACAGTGTGAACCAACCCATAGTCATCCCTGCATCCACTAGGGCTATTCATTTGCCTTGTGTCAAAGCCACAACTGTGTTAGACCGGTGCATTGTAACTCTCATTTTGAAATTGCATTGTTACATTTTCTTCCTAAAATCTGTTATAGTTTTGCATTAATGGTTGCATTTATTCTATTTACGCTCTTTTACATTTACGCCATGTTCACATCAGTTACGCTGTTTATGCTTTATTTTATGCTTGTTACACCGTTCATGTATAACCCAGGATATAGCACCTCGGTGTACGTTTGGGGAAATCCTTGCCTGATCCGCATGTGGACCACTCAAGGTACTCTACCTTCGTTAATTTCAGCTTGCCCTCAGGTGAAGTTAAGGTCTTTTGTGCATGTCCGGTGATCCCCTAGTTTCTGTTTCCTTCCAGCTGGAGACCGATGATTTCGGACAATACTAAAATTGGCGCTAGAAGGAGGGCCTCTGCCTTAAACTTACTATGCTTCAGAGCTCTCAGCGTCTACACTGTTGGGTATATGCCGACCCTTTCTGCAAACTTCGTAGTGTTTACACTGCTCAGTTTAAAAGTTACTGTCTGTAAACTATCCAGCATCTATGCTGTTGAGCATCTACGCTGCTCCGTTTAAAACTTACCATTTGCAAGTCTCTCAACATCTACGCTGTTAACCATACGTTGACCCTTTCTGTAAACCTCCCAGCGTTTACATTGCTTAATTTAAAACTTACTATCTGCAAACTATCCAGCGTCTACGTTGTTAAGCGTCTACGCTACTCTATTTAAAACTTACCATCTGCAAGTTTCTCAGCGTCTACGTTGTTAACCATACGCTGACTCTGTCTGCAAAATCCCTAGTGTCTACGCTACCGAATATACGCTGCTCACTTTACGCTATAGACATTGTCTACGCTACACACAAGACTCTGTCTATGTCCTACACCCTAAACTCATTTACGCTGTCATCCATATACATTACACTCTGTACGCTGTAACCCTGTTTATGCTATACATTGACACTTTATACACTGCCTAGCGTAAACGTTGTACCCTTTACGCCATAGATTCTCTACATTGACACTATACGCTATCTACGCTGTCATTATACGCTGGTCGTTGAAGCCTATACGTTGAGACCCAATCTATACGCCATCACGAACGTAGGTTTACGCTGCAATAAGTACTCTAATTCTATATCCCTTCACTATGTCATATTCTCAACTGTTCATCATGAACACCGCAAACACCACCGCTACAACCACCCAGGTCATAGACATCATAGGCTTCATGGCTGTCCAACAGCCCATGGTCTAACAGCTCATGGTACAACCCATAGTGGGGCCTCGTCGGTCTTTTAGATTGCAGGTGAAGAACCCGTCGTCTAACGTCATAACTCAAGATCTGTACAACTTCATATGCATGAAAATACAAGCCGGCCTAGCCGTGGACAAAGCCAAAATAAAAGTAGAGAGGCAATATGAACTTTTCCATAGGGGAGGACAAGAGTTCATACCTTCCCCGTACGACATCATCCCTCTTCCAGAGCCTTACTCTAAGCTCATCACACATCTCCTCCTACAAAGGAGCCAGTCGCTAGATCAGCCTGTAGTAAATCCTCAACTGAAAGAGGAAGATGAGTTCGCTGCCCAATCTGAGCATGAAGACTCATACCACACCCTTAGCTCACAAACTTATATAAACCCATTATTTCACCCACTGACAGGTGAAACTACGTCCCTTCAGCCATCTGGAATCATGCAGGCGCATGTGCCTCAACAAGATGCAGCCGCTCTCATCCCCATTCCTCTAGCAAATGATTTTCAAGTCAACACGCTTCCCCTTGCAATTCCTCCCATGGACACAGCACTCCCATTCTTACAAATGCAACCCCCTCAAAACAATGTAGGAGTAACCTTCCCACCCCATATGATAGGGATGCTACATGTGATACCAGCATCTACGTCTGTCCATTATATCCCTCGGGTCCAAACTCACGGAGCCCCTTTTACCACTATAACTCAACAAGTTTAGGGGATTCCTACACAAAACATGACCAGGCAATGGGTAGCGATTGGTGCTCAACCACATCAACCCCCTCACTACAACATGCCACCTCACACAATTCCACCAGTCAATATCCCTCAAGGACAACCATAGCAACAACAACCCCTTGCTCACAATATGCCACCTCTGATACCACTTGCTATAAATATTCCACAAGTACAACTGCCAACTACACAGCTTTCAGCCTTCCAACCTATTGTTCAACAATCCAATCTACACACTGGACCACATCCCAACCTTCCATCTCACCTAGTGCTCAAGACTGGGATGATGCTAAGAAACTAATGCAGGAACTAACTGACAAGGTCAAACACCTTAAGACAACCGTTGAAGGAGAGTTGAAGGTAGTGGACTTTATAACAAAGCTGACACACCTAGCATTAATACTGTCCACTCTAACCATGAGCAGCAAATGCCCAATAAACCATCCGTAGTGCGTATTCCATCCATTGTACAAACACTTGTGCCTCAACCTTTATACCCCCCATAGCAGCCTTATGTCGTTCGAGTGGCCCCCGCCGTGGCAATTCCTAACACCCCGACTCACGAAAAACCATACGTGGTATGTGTACCTCCTGTAGCTACTACCGCAAAGTCACCAACCCCTCCTATTCGGCCTGCCCCTTACGTAGTCTGAGTACCACCCGCGGTCGCAACAACGGAGGTACAACCTCTAGCTAGGCCGACTCCATACGTCCTTAGGACACTCGAACATCCTAGTGATCACCAATCCCTTGATTCCCAAACACAAAATAAACCAAGCCCCTATGTCATCAAGGTGCCTAGCTAGTCTGGCACCCAACCGCAAGCAACTGTCCAACCGCAATCCTACCCGACTCCATACGTAGGACGAATCCCAAGATAACCTGAGGCCTCCAAACCAATCATGCCCCCACATCACACATGAGAATGCTTGGCAGATAGGCTTATGCGTGAACGCTTGGAAAAGGAGCATCAACGGCTAGCCTTAGGACCTCCTAAGCTTACTCCATTAAATGCGAGACCCATGACACAACCTAGTGATAAACCAAATACATGTCATGAAGGGGGAATCATCCAGAAAATATGATACACCCAAATCAAAAATTCCAAAAAAGAATGATAAACCAACGATGCACGAAATAAAATTGTTGGGCCCAATGGACCAAGTCACTGCTGATAAATACGCGCCCAATAGTAGAGACCTAGCAACAGCCCTAACACAGGTCACACAAGCGCTCAAACAAAAGAACACTTCACTGACTCTATATAACCTAGTTTTAACATCCCAAACACACTGCGAAGCTTTGGTGCACATGTTAACATCTATCCTAGTAAGTGAGGACTTGCCTCCAAATGAACCTTCAACTCATGTGGTGATGTACTCGCCTCAAGGATCAACTTCCAAGCCACTAAGTTTCCACAATAACAACATCAAGTTGGATGAGAAAACGGGAGGGGTAACAACAGCCCCTATGTTCATAACAATAAGAGTAAACCAATTCAAAATACATAGGGTCCATGTAGATGATGAAGCCACCACAAATGTAGTCCCATATCCCATCATCGAACAACTCGGGCTTACAGAGCTAATCAGACCAACCGCCACCACATGCTTGAAATCATTCAGCGGGTCGTGCTTGATAGTTAAAGGCACCATGACCATAGACTTCATAGCAGGGGACCAATTCTCCACATCCGCCGACTTCGTAGTAATCGACAAGATGCTAGGATTCAAACTAATATTAGGAAGGCCCTGGTTAGCCCAACTGAAAGCAATCTCATCCCCTATACACCAAGAGATTCATCTGCCTTATGAAGGTGGTGAAATCATCATACACGGGGAGGCTGCTACACCCATCATCTCATCATACATAGACACAGACCAAGCCTCATAGGTTAAGCTCGAAGAGCCTAGATATCATGACATAAATGAACAAAAACTGGTAGGTGGTAATCCTTTAAACACAGAAGAAAACCCACCCAAAATAGAAATACCCGGGCCTGATATTGTACATACGCAACCTCACCTAGAAAACACAATTGACACAGAAACTATGATACATGCAGAAGCGCAAGAAAACACTAACGCAGAAACAATTCCATCAAACATCCCTTGGGCTAAATTTCCATTCAACATGATCAGTGAAGGGAATGCTGAATATAGAATCATACCTGCCAACTCTACTCCCAACGTTAGAATACGAAAAATCAAAAAATTACTAAACCGATATATAACAAAAACAAATGGTCCGAAATGATGTTAAACTACAACTAGTCCTGGATGACGTTAAACTATCATGTCTGCAACGACATAAAACTAGCCACGATCAGAAATGGTCTGTCAACTGAGAAATCCACCTATTTCATTCGAAATGTCCCTTTCTTACGTTGGGGCCCAAAATGGCCTTAAATTATGCATATGGCCCAAAATGGCCTTAAACTAGTGCGAATCTAGCCTGAAATGACCTTAAACTAGATCATCCACTTATACTTTGTTTTCCTCTCCAATTCCGGCTCACCGTTCGAATTTACGCTTGCATTGCCATGTTGTCAATAATAATTTTCACTATTATCTTTTGTTTATCATTATAATTCGACTTATAATTACATCTGAGCATTACACTTAAACCACAAAAACAAACTAAAACATTTTACATTGTCGTGTCGTGTTTGCAATTAAACTCAAAGTCAACAAAAATTTTTTATACATGAAATGATGTACAAGTATAAGAGTTAATGTTTTTTATTCATCTCAATTTACAATTCCCGTATAAATTTGAGTTAGAATAATTTCACAAAAAAAAGCTAAACATTAGGGATAGGAGGATCATCCCCTTAGGACCTGCTGGCATCATGGGCCCCCACTCAACTGGGGCCAGCTTCTTGGACATCATCATCGCCTTGATCCTAAAAATGCAAAAGAAACAATCAACATAAGGACGAAGGAAAAAAAACCCTCAAACATTATTCAGCGAACCAGTGTCATAACAACAAAATGCTTACCACAGGGGATCCCCCTAAGCCAAATTCCAGTCGGTGAAGGATTTCCTCTTTTGAGACACTGGTCCAATCGGTCCCATCAAGGCCTATATCAACATCTACCAAGGCCTTCCCCTTGTCAATAGTTGACCAGGTAGGACACTTTAAAGGGAATTCACCCATCGACACCTCCCCAGAAGCAGTTGTAATCACCCTTGTGGACCATTCCATATCAAGAGTTGTGTTTTGAGCAAAGTTATCGAATGTAGAGCATAGACCCAGACACTCCACAAACATCTCAAGTGGACGCTTTTCAATAGACACCTCTTTCAATGATTTCTTATAATGATTCTTGTGGTTCTTTTCATCCTGACCCCATTTGTGTACCTTGGAAGTGAAAGCTTTTCAATCTTGGCATTTGAGGTTTAGCAGATCCACCTTGGCCTTATGCTTTACTAGTCTTCGTGTCAGTGATGCGTGGTGATTGAGTAGGTTCTAGTATCTAGTACACGTGACCTTAGAAGTTTTCCAAGAGTGATCACCACTTAGTTTAGCAGAGGAAAACTCATACCAAGCCTTGAGATCATCACGCTCAACTGACAACTTGGAAACTTCCTTCTCCTTTGCTTAAATTTATAACCACAACTGTTCGACGGAGCGCCTACAGGTCCACAGTGATTTGGCGTTGTGAACGAGACCTTCTACCACTTTGTCATAAACTGACCTTGGCACCTACTCAACTTCTGGGGATAGAGTGGGAAAACTCTCTATGTTAACTATCTCAGAAGGATCCCACCTTAGTTTAGCACGTATGCACATGAAAGGAACAAACACTAAATGACAAATATAGGGTGCAAAAATCTAAAGTTGCAAACAACTCGAAACATATATACCTATCTCAGGGGAGACTTTCTGAATTCATTCAACAACTTCCTCAGCGATACCAGCCACAAAATCCATTTTACTTGGCATCTTTGTCCAAGTAAATGGTCCATGAGTGCGAGACGGACTAACCTCCGCGGTCCTTTCAAGGGGAACCATTTTTGTGGGCACGTCCAGTCTCATTGTTCTAGTTTCACTACCTTCATCTGGAAGGGATGAAATAATAAAAGTAAGACACCATGACACATCGTAGGCTCCATTACTGTCCAACAGCCCGTGGTACAACCCACAGTGGGGCCTCATCGGTCTCTTAGATTGTAGGAGAAGAACCTGTCATCTAACATCATAACTCAAGATCTGTACAAATTCATATGCATGAAAATACAAGCTGGCCTAGCCGTGGACCAAGCTGAAATAGAAGTAAAGAGGCAATATGAACTTTTCCATAGGGGAGGAAAAGAGTTCATCCCTTCCCCGTACGACATCATCCCTCTTCGAGAGCCTTACTCTGAGCTCATCACACATTTCCTCCTACAAAGGAACTAGTCGCTAGATCAACCTGTAGTAAATCCTCAACCGAAAGAGAAAGATGAGTTCGCTACCCAATCTGAGCATGAAGACTCATACCACACCCTTAACCCAAAAACTTATATAAACCCATTTTTTCACCCATTCACGGGTGAAACTATGTCCCTTCATCCATCTGGTATCATGCAGGCGCATGTGCCTCAACAAGATGTACCCACTCGCATCCCCATTCCTCTAGCAAACGATGTTCAAGTCAACACGCTTCCCCTTGCAATTCCTCCCGTGTCCACGACACTCCCATTCTTACAAATGCAACCCCCTCCAAATAATGTAGGAGAGACCTTTCCATCCCACGTGATAGAGATTCCGCATGTTATACCAGCATCTATTTCTGCCCATTGTATCCCCCAGGTCCTAACTCACGGAGCCCCTTTTACCACTATAACTCAACAGGTTCAGGGGATTCCTACACAAAACATGACCAGGCAATGGACAACGATTGGTGCTCAACCACATCAACCCCCTTACTACAACATGCCACCTCACACAATTCCACCAATCAATATCCCTCAAGGATAACCACAACAACAACAACCCCTTGCTCACAATATGCCACCTCTGATACCACCCACTATAAATATTCCACAAGTACAACTGCCAACTACACAGCTTTCAGCCTTCCAACCTACTATTCAACAATCCAATCTGCACACTATACCACATCCCCAACCTGCCATCTCACCTAGCACTCAAGACTAGGCTGATGCAAAGAAATTAATGCAGGAACTAACTGACGAGGTCAAATGCCTTAAGACGACCGCCGACGGAGAGTTGAAGGTAGTGGAATTTTACCATGATGACCCCATTAGCTTTTCCATTCTGCCCCTAACCTTACCCAAGGGTGTATCATTGCCTACACTAACTAAATATAATGGGGACATGGACCCCAATGCTCACCTTATAACATTTAGACTAGAATGTGCATTACTTCAAGCATGGCCACATGCAATTTTGCTAGTGTTCCCTATGTCTCTCGCAGGTAGAGCACTTGATTGGTATCGGGCCTTGCCAAGAAACTCGATATTTTCTCTAGAGGAGTTGTTACATCAATTTGTTACTAGGTTTAAGTATAACTTGAAACCTGAAGAAACACTTGATAGCCTTATACAGGTCAAACAAGCACTCTTAGAACTTGTACAAAAATTCATCCAAAGGTGGAGTGCTGCTCTCAATGAGCTCCACGAGCAGATCCCACAGACGTATCTGCTCACCATTCTAAAAGGGTCTATCAACAACTTGTTCAAATCCAAGTTATATTACCTCAATGCGTGTAACCTCAATCAAGCCTTTGTATAGATTAAAAACATAGAGGAGGCAGCCCAAAATAGCCACGATCTTGTGTATTTAGCCTTTAAGAATCAACACAGTAAAAAAGATAAAGAAAAGGCTAAAAAAACTATAGTAGCATTGGCAGAAACACAGCAAGAAAACATGGGACAACAAAGCAAACAGCTTGTCACCCCTACTAATTACACTAAAGCCACTCCTACGACCCCAACAGAATCGTCCTCATCACAAAACCCAACACTGAATCGTACAAGAAACTTTGAGAGGAAAGAACCCTCCCAATACACATCACTACCCATGAAACCATCATAGTTGTTTGACCAACTCCTGAAGGCTAGGTTAATGAAACACAAATAGTTATCCTTTGCTGCTATCCAAAGACATGATCGGTTTTGTCAACTGGTTCAGAACCCAAGCTTAGCAACGCTAGATGAACCCCCAGTACCAAAAGGTTTTAGAATGGATTGCTTCTGCGACTATCACCAACGTAATGGGCATGGCACGAATTACTGTTTCACCCTGAAATAAGACATACAACGAATGATCGATATAGGTCAAATCACTTTTGATGAGGCCAACCCGGTCCAACCGCAAAACTAGGCCATGGGTGTATATAAAGACCCTCTAAATACCAAAGAGGCATTGTATGTCATTAACACGATCCACCTTGATAACAAAGTTGACACACCTAGCATTAATACTATCCACTCTGACCATGATCATCAAATGCCCAATAAACCATTCATAGTGCGTATTCTGCCTACTGTACAAACACCTGTGCCTCAACCTTCATGCCTCGCATAGAAGCTTTATGTCGTTCGAGTGCCCCTCGCCGTGGCAATTCCTAACACTCCGACCCGCGAAAAACCATACGTGGTGCACGTACCTCCTGTCGCTGCTACTACAAACTCACCAACCCCTCCTATTCGGCCTGCCCCTTACGTAGTCTGAGTACCACCCGCGGTCGCAACAGTGGAGGTACAACCTCTAGCTAGGCCAACTCCGTACATCCTTAGGACAACCGAACATTCTAGTGATCACCAATCCCCTGATTCCCAAACACAAAATAAACTAAGCCCCTATGTCATCAAGGTGCCTAGCTAGTCTAGCACCCAACTGAAAGCGACTGTCCAATCACAACCCTACCCGACTCCATACGTAGTACAAATCCCAAGGCAACCTGAGGCCTCAAAACCAACCACACCCCCGTGTCACACACGAGAACGCTTGGCAAATAGGCTTACGTGTGAACGCTTGGAAAAGGAGCGTCAATGGCTAGCCTTAGGACCTCCTAAACCTACTCCATTAAATACGATACCCATGAAACAACCTAGCGATATACCAAATACATTTCATGAGGGGGAATCATCCAGAAAACATGATACGCCCAAATCAAAAATTCCAAAAAAGAATGATAAACCAAAGATGCACGAAATAAAACTGCTAGGCCCAATGGACCAAGTCACTGTCGATAAACATGCGCCCAACAGTAGAGTCCTTGCAATAGCCCTAACACAGGTCACACAAGCGCTCAAATAAAAGGACACTTCACTAAGCCTATACGACCTAGTTTTAACATCCCAAACACATCGCGAAGCTTTGGTGCACATGTTAAAATCTATCCCAGTAAGTGAGGACTTGCCTCCAAATGAACCTTCAATTCATGTGGTGATGTACTCACCTCAAGGATCAACTTCCAATCCACTAAGTTTCCATAATAACAACATCAATCTGGATGAGAAAACAAGAGGGGTAACAACAGCCCCTATGTTCATAACAATAAGAGTAAACCAATTCAAAATACACAGGGTCCATGTAGATGATGGAGCCACCACAAACATAGTCCCATATCCCATCATCGAACAACTGGGGCTCATAGAGCTAATAAGACCAACCACCACCACATGCTTGAAATCATTCAGCGGGTCGCGCTTGATAGTTAAAGGCACCGTGACCTTAGACTTCATAGCAAGGGACCAATTCCCCACATCCACGGACTTTGTAGTAATCAACAAGATGCCAGGATTCAAACTAATATTAGTAAGGCCCTGGTTAGCCGAACTGAAAGTAGTCTCATCCCCTATACACCAAGAGATTCATCTGCCTTATGAAGGTGGTGAAATCATCATACATGGGGAGGCTGCTACACCCATCATCTCATCATACATAGACACAGACTAAGGCTCAAAGGTTAAGCTCGAAGAGCCTAGATAACATGACATAAATGAACAACAACTAGTAGGCGGTAATCCTTTAAACATAGAAGAAAACCCACCAAAAACAGAAATACCTGGGCCTGACATTGTACATACGCAACCTCACCTAGAAACTTCAACTGACACAGAAACTATGATACATGCAGAAGCGCAAGAAAACACTAATGCGGAAAAAATTCCATCAAACGTCCCTTGGGCTGAATTACCATTCAACATGATCAGCGAAGGGGATGCTGAATATAGAATCATACCGGCTAACTCTACTCCCAACGTTAAAATTTGAAAAATCAAAAAATTACTAAATCGATAAATAACAAAAACAAATGATCCGAAATGACGTTAAACTATAACTAGTCCTGGATGACGTTAAACTATCATGTCCGCAACGACATAAAACTAGCCATGATCGGAAATGGTCGGTCAATTGAGAAATCCACCGGTTTCATTCGAAACGTCCCTTGCTTACGTTGAGGCCCAAAATGACCTTAAACTACACATATGGCCCGAAATGGCCTTCAACTAGTGCGAATCTGGCCCGAAATGGCCTTAAACTAGATCATCCACTTACACTTTGTTTTCCTCTCTAATTCCGGTCCACTATTCGAATTTACGCTTGCATTGCCATGTTGTCAATAATAATTTTCATGATTATCTTTTGTTTATCATTATACTCCAACTTATAATTACATCTGCACATTACACTTAAACCACAAAAACAAAACAAAACATTTTACATTACCTTGTCATGTTTGCAATTAAACTCAAAATCAACAAAAAAATTTTATACATGAAATGATGTACAAGTATAAGAGTTAACGGGTTTCATTCATCTCAATTTACAATTCCCGTATAAATTTGAGTCAGAATAATTTCACAAAAAAAATATAAACATTAGGGATAGGAGGATCATCCCCTTTGGACCCGCTGGCATCATGGGCCCCCGCTCCACTAGGGCCAGCTTCTTGGACATCATCATCACCTTGATCCTGAAAATGCAAAAGAAACATTCAACATAAGGATGAAGGAAAAAAAACCTTCAAACATTATTCAGTGAACCAATGTCATAACAAAAAAATGCTTACCATAGGGGATTCCCCTAAGCCAAATTCTAGTTGATGAAGGATTTCCTTTTCTGAGACACTGGTCCAATCGGTCTCATCAAGGCCTAGATCGACATCTGCCAAGGCCTTCCCATTGTCAATAGATGACCAGGTAGGACGCTTTAAAAGGAATTCACCCACCAACACCTCCCCAGAAATAGTTGTAATCACCCTTGTGGACGATTCCATCTTAACAGTTNTTAGGTGGGATACTTATGAAACAATTAGCATAGAGAGTTTGCCCACTCTATCCCCAGAAGTCAAGCAGGTGCCAAGGCCATTTTATGACAAAGTTGCAGAAGGTCTCGTTCACAGCGCCAAATCACTGTGGACCTGTAGGAGCTCCGTCGAACAGTTGTGGTTACAAATTCAAGCAAAGGAGAAGGAAGTTTCCGAGTTTTCAGTTGAGCGTGATGATCTCAAGGCTCAGTATGAGTTCACCTCTACTTAACTAAGTGGTGATCGCTCTTGGAAAACTTCTCAGGTCACGTGTACTAGATACTAGAACCTACTCAATCACCATGCGTCACTGACATGGAGACTAGTAGAGCGTAAGGCCCAGGTGGATCTGCTAAACCTCGAGTGCCAAGAATGAAAAGCTTTCGCTTCCAAGGTACGCAAATAGGTTCAAGATGAAAAGAACCACAAGCATCATTATAATAAATCATTGAAAGAGGTGTCCATTGAAAAGCATCATCTTGAGATGTTTGTGAAGGGTCTGGGTCTATNGATAGAGTGGGCAAACTCTCTATGCTAATTGTTTCATAAGTATCCCACCTAAGTTTATCATGTATGCACATGAAAGGAACAAATGCTAAATGAAAAAAATTGGGTGCAAAACTCTAAATTTGCAAACAACTCGAAACATATATACCTATCTCAAGGTGGACTTCCTGAATTCATTCAACAACTTCCTTAGTGATACCAGCCACAAAATCCATTTTACTTGGCATCTCTATCCAAGTAAATGGTCCATAAGTGCGAGACGGACTAACCTCCGTGGTCCTTTCAGGGGGAACCATTTTCATGGGCACGTCTAGTCGCATTGTTCTGGTTTCACTACCTTCGTCTTGAAGGGATGAAAAATAAAAGTAAGACACCATGAAACAACAACTCACAAAGTGATGCAATAAAATAAAAGAAAACATACCATGTTCCCTATCCCCTTCTGGGTTTGGAGGGCCACCAATGTCCAACCTTCCCTTGAGGAAGCTACTGAACATTTCATTGACAACACTTTGGTCATCCACCAGTTTGGTCTCCGTGGTGTCTTCCCATAGCTCCTCTATTTTTTTTTGCCTGATCCTTGCTGACCTCCTCCTCATCAGTCACTAACTCTATTGAAGCTTCCTCCTCTTCAACAATAGTCTCTAATTCCTACCTCCTCACTTCTCGAGTCAAGTCTGAAGGCATCAGTGGCATGTAAGTGGTCAAAGTAAAAATTATGAATAAGATGAAAACCATAAAGCAACAAGTGTACCAAGTTTAGTTACCTTGGGCAAGAATCTTGAACCGTATACACTTAACCCATGGCTCGTCCACATTTGAGGCCTCCTCAGTTGAACGTTCACGCTTTGTGAGCTTCGACTTGGCCTTGCCAATGGTTTCTTTGATGACTCGTTCTACTCTTTTCACAGTATAGGGCACGTCATCTAGTTCCAACCCTACACTGTTACGTGTGTGGATTGAGATTCCAGATGATCCCCCTATCATGATAGATATGGATTCATCAATTCCCTTGGGTGCATCTTGGGACTCGGCTGTTTCAAACAAATGGTTGATCCACGGGTAGGATAATTGACCTCAATCCCATAGAACATACTTCTTATCCGCGTGAACCACCAGAAAATCGGCTAACCGGTGTAGATAACTAGCAGAGAAGGCAAAGGTAAAGTGGGACTGTGCCTCGACATTTGAGTGCAATCGCACTATCTCCTTATGGAGGCTCGACAACAAAAATTGGGCCCAGTTATAACGCATTCTAATTTCTAGGATTGTTTGCATAATACGCACAGCCTCAACACTAAGACTCCGCACCTGGGAAAGGGATTTAGGGAATACCCATACCCTAAATAGGGGATATAATTCATTCACTTCCTCAACCTTTGGCTTCCCCTGCATAGGGAATCCCTTAGCACCCTTGGTAACACCCAATCAGTTCTCTAATTCACGAACTATATGGAGCTCTTTATGAGCCCTATTACCATCCGCCAGTACACCAAATAGGTTCAAAAATAATTCAGGCAATAGATGGAAAACTATCTTAACACCCTTAATCTGGATGCTATAGTATGAGACAAAGTTGTCGAACGAATCAACAGTTTCGATCATTTCGGCTATTGATACATCAGGACTAGGGCTGGTGAAGAGCTCCATAAGGCCAACATTGTCTAAACAATGAACGATGGATGACGGGGCATGAGTGTGCAACCATTTTTGAGCCTTACTAACCTTCCCAAACTTCATTGACAGGGTAGTCTCAATTTGTCCTGTTGTGACAGGGTCTCTGCAAGGAGGGACATCAACTGTAGATACAATTTGAAACCATTACATCAGTGCAACCCCTAGTGGTTGAACAAACATGTTAACCCATCTAGAAAATACTATCATTTACCTTCAGTTGTGGACTTAGATGTGCTACCCAAGTCAGAGTCACAAGGAAAGATTGGTCCCTTATGGGACCAATCTCCATGCAACCATCCACGAGCTTTGCACAGTGCGAACGCTCTAGAGAACCATTTGTGGAAGTGGAAAATATCATCCTTGGTTTGAGCTAATACAGCTCCATGAAGGGTGGGACCCATCATAAATGTCTTTAGAGTGGTATGAGCTAGAGTAAGCCCATCATCCTCAACACATGTTCCATCTGGGTTGGCTTGGGGCCTACAAAATAACGGATGTCAAAACAGAAGCAAATGCCAAATGGCGAAAATAAACAAGCTTAAACGATCCTACCTATCCACCAGGTACACTGTGCCAGGAGGGTTCTAGAATAACATGTGCATGCACGCAACTAAAAATAGAGTGTTGTTTAGATAATCATGCCCTCACGGTAATTGAGCCCACACGCACACTAACGAGCATGTATACGTGAGCCCACTAGAAGAACCATCCTCAATTACAAGCGGCCCCTCATCAATGTCTTCCATGAAGACCGTGACACCCTCCGAGGCTCCTGAAAACATGGCCTCAAGCATGCTCCGTGCCACTTGTTCTTTCAGGTGTGACCAGACCACAACCTTGAATCTGTCTAGCATGAAGGTAAGGAATTGATAGGCCCCTTCCCTAAATTAGACCCCATTGTTGTCAACAATCAAATCAGGGGTAGGTTCATCAGCCTCAATGGGGCCAAACCATGTCAATACTCCAACGAGCTTAACCACCAGGAGAAAAGGTTTGGTATCCCTGTAAGCAACCAAAATGCAATGGTAAATCAGGCATACATAAAAACGAAACAAAACACAAAATTTCATGTTGCAGGAAGACACTTAGAAAATAAATTATCAACTATTTACAGATGGCGTATATACTGCCTAACTCAGCATATACATTGTCAAGAACTATTTTCGATCAACGTATATGCTATGAAAACCCTCAGCATATACGCTGTAAAAGCCTTTAGCATATACGCTGTGCAAAAAGTTTACGCTATACGCTATCCAAACAGTTTATGCTAAACGTCGTGTAAAAAGTCTACATTGAACACTACGTAAACAGTCAACGTATACGCTGTAAAAAAAATAGTCAGCATATATGCTATGAAAATCATCTACACTTCACACTGATAAAATCGTCTACACTTGATGCTGGTAAAATCATTTACGCTGTGCATTGACAAAATAGACTACGCTACAAACAACTTAGGCTATGTACAGTATACATTCTACGCTCTAGAGACCCTCTACGCTACAAAATTATGCTCAGCGTATAGAAACCCTCTATGCTATCTATCTACGCTGGGCGTATACGTTGAAACCCTCTACGCTAACTCTCTATGCCGAGCGTATACGCCGAAGCCCTCTACGTTGCCGAGACTATCTACGCTATGAAACATATATACAGATGAAAATAACTAACAGAGGCGGGATTAGAGCCTACCTATGTGACGATCTAGGCCATGATGGAACCCTCAACGTGGGAAGATACTGCGGCATGGCCTTGCTCTCCTCCGTTAAGCTCAGGTTAGGTCCCTTCCTCCCCTAGACTTCCACATCCTTGCCTTTTCCCATCTCAACATCCTCTACGCTAGGATTGACAGGTTTATGCTGAGGGTCGAAACCGCTTACGCCTACACTGAGCCTCTATGCTAAGTTGGAGTCTCTACGCTCACGTTGAGTTGGGATGTCTATGCTAATGCTTCGACCTCTATGCTTTGTGTTTACTCCAGGTTTTGGCCATTTACGCTTATGCTCAGGGTTTGGTCGCTTATGCTTGCGCCATGGTTTAGTGGTTTACGCTTATGGTGGGTCATCTATGCTTATGCTTACACTCACTATCTACACTTATGCTCACTGTCTATTCTTGCTTCCGGTTTACAATGTTTACAAATGACGCCCTTTCCCTTTATATAGCACTCTGCCACTGTCGTCGCCGCCTTGCGGTTTTTTTCCTTTTTCTTTTTTTCACTTATCTTAATTAAAATTTGTTTAAAAATAAAAGAAAAAATATATATTTAATACAGAATAAATACTACCACATCCTGATTCCCTTGTAAACCAACTTCAAAAGTCCACACTGAACATTTTGGCACAGACTCTCCTGTGCAAATTTTACAATAAACATATGGCCCGATATGGCCTTAAACTACCATGACAGCCTGGTATGGCCTTAAACTACCATGGCGGCCAGGTAAGGCCTTAAACTACCACATAAAAACCCCATTCGGCCCAGTAAGGCCTTAAACTACCACATCCGGCCCAGTATGGCCTTAAATTGCCACCCATGGCCCGGTAAGTCCTTAAACTGCCATGCATCCCAGTGTGACGATAAACCACCATCATGCATGTACACACGAATTACACTACCAGAGAACATGATACAATACCTGTTAGCTCATTCTTCTCTCTATTTATTGGAAAGAGCAAGTCTGATGGATTATCAACGTTTATCCATACCGTTAATCATCGATGGGCCGTATGGAAAGATTGCAAGGGACATCGACATAAATCTCATCCACTTAAGTTTATCAATTGGCAACACAGTCATAGCCTTAACATAGAAAACACTAGACAACTACAAAGGTA
Organism: Gnetum montanum; assembly: GCA_015680685.1. Classification (NCBI taxonomy): domain Eukaryota; kingdom Viridiplantae; phylum Streptophyta; class Gnetopsida; order Gnetales; family Gnetaceae; genus Gnetum; species Gnetum montanum. The sequence goes on from MNCI01024817.1 coordinate 240,488, forward strand.
TGATAGAGCCCCTCGACATAGAAGCTGAAAACATTACCGAAGACCCGTTGACCGAAACCCCCATCACCATGCCCGATGGAGAAATTAAAACATTAAAATTAAGTACTTTACTGCAACCTCAACTGACCAAAGACATAGAGGAACTGCTTAGGGACAACATAAAAGCATTTGCTTGGTCATACATAGACATGTCCGAATTGGACCCTCGAATCATCCAGCATAATATTATCCTTGATCCAAAATTGAGGCCAGTGAAGCAAAAAGCACGAAAGGGTAAACCTAAGGTGGGATTGACAGTCCGCAATGAGATCACCAAACTTTATCAAGCTAGTTTCATTTGGGTTGTCGATTATGCCGATTGGGTATCCAACATGGTCATTGTCCTGAAGAAGAACGGAAGCATTCGCTTATACATCAACTTCTGGGATCTAAACATTGCAACCATAAAAGATGATTTTTCCCTACCTAGCATCGATCAACTTGTCGACTCGACCACTGGGCATGCCCTATTATCTTTTATGGATGGCTTATCGGGATACAACCAGATATGTATTAACCTGGAGCATTAGCTTTGGACTACCTTCATGACACCATGGAGATCCTTTTGTTATACAATGATGTCCTTCGGCCTCAAGAATGCTGGGGCCACATATCAACAGGCAATGACATTCATTTTTATTGATTACATGTTACACTCGCTCAATGACTACATGGATGACATTGTGGTTAAATCGAAGACATCGGAACAACATGTACAAGATCTTGATTTAGTACTAAAACGTTGTTTAAAGTATGAGCTGAGACTTAACCCAAAGAAATGCATCTTCAGCGTCAAGATAGGTAGAGTGCTTAGATTTATAGCCTTAGAAGTAGGGATACGAGTAGACCCCGATAAAGTTAAGGCCATAACAAACCTGAAACCACCTGGCAACCTTACCGAAATTCGAGGTCTACAAGGTAGATTACAGTTTATTAGGAGTTTCATAGAAAAACTAATAGACAAATTAAAACCTATGAACCACTTGCTACGTAAGAACATCCATTTTGAATGGACTCCACAGTTCCAAGAAGTATTCGAAGATATTAAAGCAACACTCATCAATTTACCCACGGTTTATCCACCTCAAAATGATAAACCGTTTTACATCTAACTCGCCACTTCACGATTCGTCAATCACGTCTATGCTTTGCCAGAAACAAGATGATGGAACTGAAGTCCCTGTCTATTACTTAAGCCATGCATTAGTTGCCAAAGAAAAAGGTATAATGAGGTGGAGAGGTCATGTTTAGACCTAGTCTTTTCTCTAAAGAAATGATGACATTACCTCTTCCGTAATCAAGTTAACATAATCTGCAAGGATAATGTACTCAGAGCCATCACCGGAAATATTTATGAGACAAGTCGAATAACTCGTTGAAAAGACATGATAGCCAAGTTTGACCTACATTACATAGCGCAATCATCAGCTAAGGGTCAATCCATAGCAAATCAAATGACCACATCACCAACACACGATCAAGCAACGATAGAGCCAGAATTCTTGGATGAAAATGTAAGCGCAATAGACATAGTACCCAATGACTATGACGCCATTCTAAACTTTGATGGAGCATCCACCTCTCAAGGGGGAAGTGCCACCACTGTCATCACCTATCCATCTGGGGAGATCAGACCCTTTGCTTATCGTTTCAACTTTCACTGTACCAACAACATAGCAGAGTACGAAAGTCTCCTTAGAGGTCTTGCCGTAGCACTGGCTTTAGACGTCACATGACTTGTGGTCAGAGGAGACTCACAAATGGTCTTAAACCAAGTCACAAATATTTATACATGCAAAGTGCAACATTTACAACCATACTGCGACTTGGCAAAACACTTAATGAAGCGATTCGAAAACATCGATGTGCAACACATCTCTAGAAATGATAATACCATCGTAGACACATTGGCCACCTTAGTGTTAAACATATCACCTGACATGTTCCATACATTGCCAAGTTCCATAATTAGCTATGCAAAACCCATAACCAATACACTCGATACGTTGCCAATTGCATCCATTAGTACAATAGATGCGATAGAATAGTATGATGACATAAAAGAGTACCTTCTACGTGATGAAACACCACAGTACTTAACAAACGCACAAAAAGACATGGTACGAAAACATTCTAAGCAATATGCACTGGTAGGGGACACATTGTGTCGTCGATCCTACAAAGGCATATTACTAACATGCATTGGTAGTACTGATGCCCAAACCATCGTTGAACAAGTACACGATGGACTATGTGGAGGACACATAGCACCAAAAGCAATGGCAACAAAGATAAGAGGTCTAGGCTATTATTGGCCACACATGGAGTATGATTTTCTCTCGAAGGCTAAAAAATGTGGTACCTGTCAAAGACATAGTAATCTAATCCATGTCCCACCAAATGAGTTTCATACGGCGCAAATCACATGGCCTTTCCAAAAGTGGGGGCTGGACCTTATCAGACCAATAACACCCTCATCTTCTACAAAGAATAGTTTCATCATAACCGCAATAGAATATTTCACGAAGTGGGTAGAGGCTATTCCCCTTCAAAAAACCATGTCTAAACACATATGCAACATCATGCTTGAAAAAATCGTGACCCATTTTGGCATCCCCATGACCATCATCACTGACAACAGGCCACAATTTAGCAGTGCCAAAACCAAAACCTTCTGTGAAAGCCTGGGGATTAAAAAGTCATTTTCATCCCCTTACTACCCTCAGAGAAATGGGCAAGCATAGGCAACAAACAAAACCATCATCACAATACTTAAAAAGATGCTTACCCAAAGCAAGAGAAGATGACACGAACAACTGGTATACACATTGTGGGCATATCGCATGACACATCGAACTTCAACAGGTAAAATACCATATAGCCTTGTTGATGGTTCAAAAGCTATTTTACCTCTAGAATTACTGGTACCATCTTTAAGGAAGACACTTTCTGGACTCCTCGATGAAGGGTAAAACAATGACCTGAACATCATTGACCTGGACTCGGTGGAGGACAAACACATACGTGCACTCGATCAGATCGAATGGTACCAAAAACAACAACGAAAAAATCATCGGGACGACATTCATAGGTGCCCCCATCAAAGGAAGTGACCTTGTACTTAAGGACTTTCAGGAACACCTAAAAAAATTCTCAGCCAACTGGGAAGGGCCTTACTTGGTCACCAAAGCATATGATAACGGAGCATTCAAGTTAGCTGATATGGAAGGAAATGAGCTTGCAAACCCAACTAATCACTCATTCTTGAAATCATTCCATATTTGAGTACAGGCTCAGGTACGTGTGAGTCCTGGCATCATGACTTATAGCTGATACCATAGCTCGTCCTGGAATCATGACGGTAAACTGATACCATAGAACAATCCTGGCATCACGACTATAAACTAATACCACAACTTGTCATGGCATCATGAAGATAAACTGATACCACACCGTGTCCACAATGACGATAAACTAGCACCCGTCTGGCATGATAGTAAACTACCACAGTCCCACTCGCGAAAGTCTGCTAAGACTAGAAACTGGTTTGCCTCTTCATGGTCTGCTAAGGCTAGAAACTAGAAATGCACCGTCCTCTACAATGCTAAATGGGAAATGTCCAATAGGTCATGACATAAAACTAACCCATGATAGTCCACTAAGACTATAAACTATCAAGTTCATCTATGTTTCTTCAATCTATGGCTGCATTTAAACTTCATCAGAATCGCTGCATCACTCACCCTCGGTCGATCCTCACAACTTTGCTGCCAGCATATACCGTTCCAGACATCTCATCCAGTGCCTTTATTTCATCAGTTGCTGTTTAAGTCTAAGCTTTCTTACTCACCCATTAGTTTCTTGTTCTCTTGGAGTTGTGTTTGTAGGATGACACACAGAGGTGTTCGTACAAGAATGCACTTCGTCATAAGCAGTAAGGTGAGGTGATGTTCACAACACACGTGGCAAGACTAAATCAAGCCATTCACTAGTACATCCCATTTCCTAGAATATTTCCTATCTATTCATTGACATAATACACTCAGCTACACCTCTAATACACCTAGTACACTCAAAAATTTGAGTACACTGTTGCGCACTGTAACACTTTTAAGCAGTTGCAACACACAACATAACACTTGAACATGAGTACAAGATCAAAACATTTTCTTCTAAAAAAAATCATACTCATGTCTCTTCCCACATAAAACAAAACATGAGATGGTAGTTCCCTCAAAAGCAAACACTCATGTCTAAAATAATCAAGAAACATCCAGTTGCATGGATTTAGCTCTCCGCCAATAGGTTCCCCCTTAAACACTAAACAAGGGTCCTGTTCCTCCAAAGAATGCAACACATCATCACGTGGCTTTGGTCTTCCCAGCAAGTCCTCTTGGACACTAATCAAGAGTTTTATTTTAGAAAAGGATGCACATTGCATGCCTTAATTCTGAGTCTACTAAATAATGGCTATTGAAAAGGATCAGCATGACACATACCAGAACATCCCCTTTACCAAGCACAATCCCTTGATCAATTCCCAATCTCCACAAGCTCCACGTTCCTATCTAGCTACAAGTGTGACTTCTCCAATCCTATGTACTATTGAATACGGTGCGATGATTTCTAATCATGCAGCAAAGGACAAAGCTTCATCGAGTTGCTTGTGGTGTTTTGCACTTCTTTGTTGATGCTTCTCGGGTCGATTCCTTCAAGCGTCAACAAAGAGGGGCCAATGGAACACCACAAAATTTTGAGCTTAGTACTTCTCCAAAAATAACTAGGCTAATTCATGATGTTCCTCAGCATGGCTAAAGGTTGAGGGCCTTGCAAACAGCTTCAAGCGGAGTCGAACTCAACAAGAAGTAGGTCCTTGGGACCCATAGACCACGACAACATCTGCTATCAAACCTGGAAACTTTGGAGCTTAAAATACTTAGTTCATACTAACTATGTTTCCTCAGCGTATACGCCCAATGTATATGCCCGATATTGCATTTACAGCATATATGCCTAGCGTATACACCCCTGATTGCATCTACAACGTATACGCCCAACGTACATGCCCAATGTACCTGCCCAGCGTAGACACCTCACATGTACACTCAGCAGGTACAATTAATGAATACACCAGGCATGCAATCCCTGAAGATCGAAATAGCATTGAAGAGCAAGATTTAGCATGAGGCATCAACTCATGAACAAAACAATAATTAGCGTATACGACCAACATCCACAGCGTATACACCCAGCATACACCAGTGTATACGCCTAGCGTATACGCCCGCCTGATGCAACGTATACGCATAGCAAATGTAACATGTATATTTGTAAATTTTATTCTTTCACACCTGGTCAACATGCCAGGTGTCACCCAACCCGTGTCTAATGTCAAAACCTATATAAAAATCCCAATTTTTCACTAGATCAAGGTTGGTTGGCAATTTGGAGCAAACCAGAGAGAAAAACAGAGATGCTAAGGGCTATTCGTCCACCTTTTGTCCAAGCCAAAACTGCATTAGACCGGTGCATTGTAACTCTCATTTTGAAATAGTATTGTTACATTTTCTTCCTAAAATTTGTTATAGTTTTGCATTAATTTTTGCATGTATTCTGTTTAAGCTCTTTTAGATTTACTCTCCGTTCGCATCAGTTAGACTGTTTACGCTCTGTTTTATACCGATTACGTTGTTCATGTATCACCCAGCATATAGCACCTCGGTGTACGTTTAGGGAAATCCTTGCCTGATCCGCATGTGGATCACTCAAGGTACTGTACCTTCATTAATTCTAGCTTGCCCTCAGGTGAAGGTAGGGTCTTCTGTGCATGTCCGGTGATCCCCCGGTTTCTGTTTCCTTCCAGCCGAAGATCAATGATTTCGGATAGTACATTAGGGAAAAGAATTTAACTAGTGCACCAAAGAGGAACGTTAGTGGATCCTCCCCAAAGCAGGCTCATGCCCTTAATGCCCTAAGAAACCCATATTCAAAGAGTCCGTAGGCTCTGGGAATGTCATTTGGAACAAGAGTTAAAGTCTTAACCACAAGAATTTACCAAAAAGAAAACAATGCATCAACCAAAGTATATACACTAATGATACAACCGACAATGAGGTGAAGAATGGAGATAAGGATGGAGAGAATAGAATGGAATGGAATACTTCGCACAAGGTGGTGTGCAACCCCTTTTGTAGGCCATGGTTAATTTGACTTAGCAGATCCCATTCCAAGTCTAGCCTCGAACAAACCACTTCTAGTGACTTCGCATTAATGTATTCGGCCAAACCATCTTCTTGAAGGAACAAGAATGCCTTCACCCAAGAGCCACCACCATTCCAACAAAACAAGGAGAGAATGGAATGCGAATAGGGCCTTAGTTAGAGGGAACATTTTCATTATAGTTCCATAACCAGTGGTTCTAGCCCAAGGAATCATTTTGTCTAAGGGGTGTGCTTTGAATTCTCACTTTTCTCTCTTTTTTCTCTTTTTTTTTGTTTTATGTGTTTATGTGTGAGGACCACACCATGCAAAGACTTTGGTATTTTTATTTACTTAGCTTCCCGATGATTAGGGTAATGTCAAAATGGTAAGAAAACTCAAGAAGAAAACATCCAAGAACCCAAGAGAATGGCCAACATAAAAGCATTAAGTTCCCTTGAAGTCACACCCTATTCAAACCTTGAGTCCTTCCTTAGTTTGAGAAATACCAAGCCACAGATTCATTATAGTTCTTATTAGAGAAAGGGACTGTACATTTCCAAGCTAAGAGAGACCATAGAAACTTGTGGATAAATGGATGAAGTGAACACATTGCCTGCCATATCAAAAGAAACATACCTTAGTATCAACAACATGACTTAAAGGTAAAAACCAAACATTAGCAACCAATAGAAAATAGTTCATACCATCATGAAGAACACTTATTAGCTAACAAACTTACACGGTGGATAACACACACACACACACACACAAAAAAAATATGAAAAATTATAAGGATGATGTAAAACAAAAGCAAGAAAAGTTAAAGAAATTTGTAAAAAAAAAATGTGTAAAACAAAAATGTGTGAAACAAAAACTTGTAAAACAAAAGAATCTAAAAAAAATGTATAAAAAAAAAACTTAAAAAGAAATGAGGGCCCCAAATGATTAGCATAGGTGGCCATCTCCCCCATGACTGAATGGAAAGGGAGAGATCCAAAATAATGAGTGCCTATTTGAATTTCTAAGAAGTGTCCAACTTCTCCTAATTGATGTTCTTAGGTTAAGGGGTGGAAGTTGGTGATGCTTATATTCCAATGTATCTATGCCTTCGTTGTTAGCATGGGTTGTTTTCTTAGTTCATTCCATGCATATTTTTCAGTTGCTCTTTTTAGTAGTTGTCAACCATGGGGTATCTACTACTTGTTGTGTGGTTGCTACATACAGGAATCTTTGTTTCAAAGTTTCAAGGGCACACCTGTTGCATGGAGAAGATGTTGTGCATTCCTCCATGTCATCACCTGATGAATCACTGTATGTGATGCATGGAAATTTCCTCTTCTTGATATTTCCATAAATGTTTACCTTAGATATTTCCAAGGAAAGATCATGAATTTCTAGGCATGCATCTACTGTACTTAACCATGCCCTTCACATTATAATTAAAAAGTTCCCTTTGTTGTTGTTGACTTCAATCACAAGGAAATCAGCTAGGTAGGACCAACCACACATAGTGGTAACAATGTCCTCCACCAATCCTAAGGGAATGGTGATGGACTGGTCCGCTAGCTCTAGTTGGATGTTACTCTTCTTAAGTTGGGCTAGGTTCCAGGCTTGATACATCTCTTGTGAAATTAAGTTGAATCCAGAACTTAAGTCAAGAAGGGCCTTATGTGGTTCATTTTTGGTGACCTGGAGATAGATTAAGTAACTCCCAGGGTCAGATAGTTTCAAGGGAAGGTGGCCTACCTTGATCTAGTTGGTTGTGGTATGTGTTAACATAATTGTATGCGTTAAGCTCTGTTGTTGGATGGAAGGGAGCATTGAAGCCTTAATTGTTGGAGAGGCGTGCACATACTCAACCTCTTGTTGTTGTGAGAGCTTGTTTGGGCTTTTGGTTCCAAAGAAAGGTCTTAACTTTTTACAGTTTTCAGAACTAGCAGTAGGTTGAATATTCACAACTTTCGTAGTGTTGCGCTGCTGTGGTTGAGTAGGGAGTTCCCCTTGCTTTGTTGGAGTAGGTGGTATGGGAACTACCGGTGGAAGAGGTGTGGATGGATTAGGAGGATGGTATGGGTATGGAGCATCTCCCAAGGGAGAAAGAGTTCTTCTAAATTACTCCCATACTTGGTAGTAATTTTGGGAAGTTATGTGACCCATGGTGTCACTTGGAGAAATCGGCTACTACACGTAGTAACCATATGGATCAGGTTTCCGATAAGGGTACTGATGTTTTGGTAGTGGCATCCCCCATGATTGTGGGTATTGCCATTGCTGATGTTGTCTGATGGATTGTGGTGGAGTTCCACTTAGATAGTGCGTTAATGGTTGGTGTAACTATCTTGGGTTACCTTGGGGATAAGGTAACCTACAGGGTGTCTGTCGTTGGTTGAGTCTTGGGTTAAGTTCATACACCCTAGACTCTTGTAGATGTCAGATGATTGGACAACATCCCTTAGGATGGTCATAGTGGCAAATCTCACATCCACCATCATTGTCTAAATCCAAATCCAAAACCTCATCAGAGATAGTTATTTTTCCCTTACCCTTGTCACATGCAAGGCCAGAGTCTCTCCACTTTTTCTTGTCCTTGTCACTACTTCATTCCTCCTTAAACTCCTCTACAATCTTTAGGGAAATTTCAATTTTACTTTCTAAGGAGCTCCATACTTCTTCTACCTTAGCTGCCACTTCTGTTGTTAGCCTCTGAAGTAGCAAGGTTTTTCTATTCACCAACTATTCAATTGGTGACTCATCCTCTTCATTGCAAAATCTCACTCCCTTCTTTAAAAGAGAGGGATCATAGTTATATTATTCCACACTTTTTCCTTTTCATAGATCCCCTTCTTCTTTGGCTACTTGTTCCAACAAGCGATGAATTTCATGGGATCTAAGTTCTGATAGTCTCCCTTGGGCATAAGTCCCAAGGGTTCTCCTAGTTTCATACCTTAGCCCATCTACAATGTGGCGGAGTTGATCCCGCTATGTGTAACCAATGCGTAGTAGTGGCCCATGGTAGTAGCCAAGGATTCATGAGTACCTTTCTTCTATCCTTGGATCTGCTTACACAAATTAGACACTCTGGATTACGTCTGATACTTATCATTAAAGAGTTCTAACATCGTACTCCACCTCCTAATGGTTTTCAGTTCTAAGGACTAGTACCAACTCTCTGCTTCTTTGATGAGTGTCCTGGGAAACAACTTTAGTTTTTGCCACTTATTTTCTATGTTTTGTAAGGCACAGGCATCGTGGAATGCCTATAAATGATTTTTCAAATTCGTGTTGTATCCCCCTTCAAATTGTGAGATCTTGTTCATGTCTAAGCGCTTGATCCAACTATCTTTTAAATCCCTTGTTGGGATTCTTACTGCCTCCGTTATGTTTAGCATGCTTCAGGTGGCAAGTAGGGGTTCGTACTTTTATATCTCTTTCATGACATCTATGATGTCTACGTTGTTTTGTACTTTCCCTTCGTTCATGCCTTGATTCTCTTGATTGCTCTCATCCTCTCTCTCGACACTCTAGTTTAGGTCTTTCATTTTGTTTACCCTTATCCTCACTGTTATGCTCCTAATGATTGTAGCCTAATGTGGAAGGAGAGGGTGAGTAATGTGATGAATGAAAAGAAGAAGGAGAACCATCACCATGGTGATGTTTCTTACATTTTCTTCTATGGCTTCAGCCCCGATCGTGGTGATGATCTAAGCGCCCATCCTTATCATTTGTTGTTGTTCCCTCTGTGAATAGTTGGTGTTCATGGGGATCAGAACCAGGGTTGTGTATCATGGAGCATAGGTTCTAATACCCCACCTCCTCACTTTCATTAGGAGGGGGAACATCTTTCAATAGCAAACCAGTTATAAGTGGTTCACCATCTGCCGTTTCACTTAGGACATGTTGGACCTCTTTTCCCTTCAACAGTGTATTTTGGCTCTCCTGCCTTTAGTCCCTCATACATTGTAAGGCTATAGGATAGTAATCCCTTGTGTCAAAATCACCTATAATGTATTCAGCAAATAGCTGAGTCATGCCAATCTGTACCAAAGAATGGAGGAGCATGTTGGGGACTGCATGATCCGGAGGTAAAACTATGTTACCTTGCAAATCTCTCCAGTGCATCTATTCATCTTGATGGAGGATAAAACTGAAGTTGGGTATATACTCATTGGGATAAGTATATGTGAACCTATATTGTTGAGAAATTGGCTGATTTAGGTTATGTGTTTCTGATTGCCGACTGTTCTTTGTATGATCCTTAGGTGAAGTGCTCTTGTGAGAAGAAGAAGAAGACATGATGTCTTATTAGTGTGCTAATTAACCATTATAAAATTTTTGTTTGATTAACCCTAAGGTTTGTTTAAGCTCCCAATTATGTGAGTAATATCCTATGTTCTACTTAGCGCACAAACACTTAGTCCCCAGCAATGGCGCCAATGATGAGTGGCGAGGTACCCCTACACTCAACCATACGAATACGAGCGTAACACACACGATCTGGTCTAACTCTGTAGACTAAGTGCCTACACGCATTATGGAACACTTAAGGTTCATCATTCTTTGTCTTCCTAGACTTGTATTTATCATGATATGGTTAAGTAACTCCGAGGTATATGATTTTTATATGTTTTTCGATTTATCTCCTGTGCTAGTGAGGTGAAGGGTTGAAGAGATTAACTAACTAACTCTAACTAACTAACTAAGTCTTAATTTACCTAGTGTTAGCATCCGTTTGCACTTACCGTTCACACCCTGAACCAATGCAACCGTGGCTACCAAACTCTAGTCGTTACTGGGATCACCACATGTAATATACGTGCTCGAAGCGGTCGTACTAAGGTAATTAAATAGGAGAGAAGGGTTGAGAGAGATTTAATCACTAATAAATCATGTAAATGGAAAACAATAAATAGAAATAAATAAAAGTCCTAATTAGCCTATTCCATGAACTGCAAGGTTTATCCAAGAAGTTCGTCTTTATTGTCGTACACAAACTTGTGTTGAAGTACAATGTTTGCTTGAATAAAGATCTGTTCACTTTGGAGCTCCTACTACTGGCACATGGAAAATATTATATCTCTAGAGTGATCAAACTACTAGAGTTTCCCTACATTCTAGCCCTAGAATCCAAAACAGGGGAGAGCTACCTCTTATTTATAGATTTTGCAGCATATCGCGATATCGTGTAGGCGATATACCAGTGGATGACACGATATCACGTACGCGATATCGTGGCCCATGCTATATCACATCCCATAAATGCTTTTTTTATCTAGTGCAAGGGTATGTGACCTGTGAAACTTGTTTGAAGACTACTAGAGTGCATCTCATAGGTGATCACATCTTCAAATATAAGTATGAATTTACTACTGCATGTGCATGTGACTTGCACATCTTCATATATATCTCTAACTATGAGGGCATGAGATCGAATTGCTCTTGTAGTATGATTAAATAGTTATGTTTACTAAATGTGGAGACCAAATATTATCAACTTAAATTGGAAAATGTTTTTCAAAATATAGAAATTAAGAATGTAATCAATATTTTACTTAGTTATGATAAGGTTATTTCATTGTTTTGTCATCTTTGGAATGATTCCTATGGAAAAAATGAATATTAGGCAATGCAGAAATGGCAAAACTCTTTAACTTTAATTACCTCAAACCAAACTATTCTATACATAATCAAGGCATCAAAAGATAAAAAAACATATCCAACAGTTAAGCAAGAGCTTATCGATTATGATAAAAACCATAACAATGTACATGGCTAACAAAAGAAAGAGTCAACAATGACTATTTAGCACCCTTTGTGTGGGTATCCTACTCCATTGATTTTGTAGATTCTATGTCCATAAAATCTACCTCATTCACTGTGTCATCAATCCACTTAGTAGGGTTATCTCCCATTTGAGTTGTATCTAATGGGATTGCCTTTACTGTAGGCTCTAGTGTAACCATTCCTATCAACTGAAGATAAGGATTTCATCCATCAACTTCCTTGAACCATTGTCTCTATGCACTACCCTTAAGTTCTAAAATGTATAATTGGCTATAGTTTCATAGTTGATGGTGAGATGGATCTATCTCCTCTCCAAGTGGCAAAAATGTTGATGTGTCTAAGACTTGAATGCATCAAACCTCATAACAAGACCATCTATATGTGTGTTCATTTGGGCCTCCATTACCTCCAAGTAATGAAAAATAATAGTCCCATCTTAAAACTATTGTTGTGGTAGTCGTATAGCATGGGGTTGATCATCCTCACCATAGAACTCATTCTATCTAGTCTTGCCATCATCCCTTGGCACTCTAGGATTAGGGAGCCATACCAAATCATTAAAATGAGTCTTAGGGATCCATTAAGTATATAATGCACAACCCAAATGAGGAAACTAGTCCTCATTAAATATTTGCACCTCCTTCGCATCATGATTAGGTGCTAGAATCTGCCAATGCTTAAAAATAGTTAATGTAACTAATGAAAATAAAATTGTTTCTATATCCATGATTAAGAGTTGCATCTTTCTTATCAAAATGTGAGGGTAGTTGAGGGAAAATCCTTCCTCCAAATCAAGTAGGATCATCAATGCAAAATACATGACATGCATGTGATGAGTCATAGTAAGGAGGTTGGTGTGAACAGTCCTCACAAGAACTCTTTGTTTAGGGGAGAAGTTCTCGTAAAGAGAACTAGTCTCATCTAACTCCAACTTAGGAACCATGTTAAGAAATTGTGGTTTTTTTTACCGAAGATGCAGTAGTGAAAAATTTCTTGCATGCACCAATGGCGATGTGAAGTATGTCTACCAAGATCCTCTTTGTTAATGGATACCCAAAATCACCAATGCATACAATCATAGATGATGCTTCACATTGCAGATGTGAGATGTAGAAGTAATGTGCCTCATATTCATAATATTTGGGCCTTCCACTCATGATGAAGCCAAGGTGATGCTCAATGAGCTTGACATGCAGCTTTGGCCACACTAGCTATAGTAATGAACTGAAGTCCTTAGGACTTCAGATTAGGGTTTTTCTAAACTGAACCTCTCAATGCTGACATTCCTCTCATGCTTGTTTCTCCTAGGATGAACAAATCTCATCTTTCTCTCTTTAAGCATATTTTGTAACAACTTGGAGTTCAACCTATTGTTAATCCTAGGTGTGCTTTCTTACCTATTACCCTTGTAATCTAGTTAACTTTCTTTAGTCGGGTGGCTATGTAATGCATCTATGCTAAGACAAAATGTAGAGAATTAAAATTAAAAAAGTTAAAGATAATTTAAAAAAATCATTCTATATCTAAGCTATTAGCCTAGTCATTACCATATGTTTAATGCTCAAGAAAAATAAAAGTAAATGAAAAAAAAACATAACCTTGTCTACACTCAAACTCAACTTTCTACAACAAACTAGTAGCTTCACATCCCTCTAACCTAATAGTATCTTTACCATATAGAACAATTTTTTTTCAAAATAATGTTTTTAGCATTAACTAACCTGTTAAGAACTTCTAATAAATTAACATATATGTCTAAATTTTCTATTTTTCAATGTACTTAGTACCACTTGCAATCTTGAAATACACCTACTTAATGAATTAATAGTCTTGGAAAAACCTCAACCAGAAAAACTATTATTTACTATGGTGAGATTATTTAGGCTATTATCATAGACTAATTTGTAAAGGTAGCTAAAGTATTCAACAACCATTATTTAATATGATAAGATTATATACCTAACACCCTAGTCCCTATACATGTATTTTTACATTCAACTTGTCTCGAAGTATCCTTAAATGAAAAGTGTAACTTGCAAACTACAAACTACATGTTGAGTTATATCTCAAACTCACCATTTGATTGGATGTATATTATAATAATGTTCCTAGTAATGAACAAACTTTTCAACTCTACATATATGTAATAGAATATTGAGTTTCATATTCTCTCACAAATTGCAAATTAAAGTTGTATTTATGGAATCATCATGTTAGCTACATGTTATTTATATGATTTGATTGTACATATTGTCAAATTCTCTAAAAACCTTGTAAACCTAACATAGTTCTTTAGTAATGCTTAGGTAGAACTCAAACACAGCTCCAATGTTGTCTAAAGAAATCCAATGTTACATGCAATCCTTTACATGACCTTTTCCAACATTCAATAATCAGGCCATGATACTATCTCAAAAATGGTTTTAAAGCTACATGGCACATATAATTCCTATGTCATATATTCCTAGGGTCTATAAAGACTTCAAAAAATTTACTTTCTATTTCATGTGGGGTTACCATTGGACAAGATAATGTTATAGCCTATGCATTTGGATTTAGAATTTTCTAGCCCTCTACTAAGCTAGAGGTAGGGGAAAAAACATGGCTCAATATTTATAACAAAATTAGAATAATTCTATCATACAATCCATAGCTTACATATTATTCTTAAGAAAAAAGGACCATTTTGTAATAGTAAATATTGACTATTGTAGGAAGATCAGAAACTAGTTTTTGCCAAAGACACAAGGATAAGGAAAGAAGAGTCATAATAGAAATGAGGGAAACCACATTTTGTTAATATCCAATAAGGGAATTAGAGGTGTCCATCTTGTCATAGTTATTAAGCATTTATAATGGCAATAAAGGACTAGTTTTATCACGAAGGTAGAAGAAGTTAGTTTTGTCATTCATAATAGTAACTAAGAAGGCCTATTCTGTTACCGAAGTTATGAATATTCTAATTTCTAATTATTTAAAATTTTAAGAAATGGAAATAGACATAATTTTAGACAAAAACAAATAATTAATACCATTGACTAAGAATTTGCATTTTCATGCACTCTATATAAAATGAATGAACTTAGCATAAACTGAATTAACAGCCAAGTGTTTGTAAACTTAGCATAAATTGAATCAATATCCAAAATAAGAGAGAAGTGTAAGATTGGTAGATGACCATATTCTATAGAACTTTATCCATCACTATTTTTCTTTGAACACGTTCTAATCTCTCAGTAAGACATCAACTAATAGATGTTACCAAACATACCCTTATAAAATTGACCACAATTGCTAAATTTCACTAGAAGTCTCTGTTAAATCCTAAAGCAGCAATGTACTAAAGAAAAATATAATTGTTCCAACTTTGAATATCAATTTCAAAAATAATTTGAAATGCTAGAAGGCATGTAGAATCAAACAAAGATGTTAAAGAAGTCTACATACGTAACCTCTTTCGAAAATTTTCATTACATTGAGTCGGAAAAAATCCTACAATGATAAAATTACTACAAAAAATCGAAAAGCAGATGGACATTGACATACACTACCCATCATTGCTATCTATTGCAATGATTTCTACTGTTAGCTATCTCTAGCAGCAATCATGATGTCCTTGTTAGTGTGCTCTACTTCTCTGCGGTTCGTTGCAAGTGAGCTTGCAATGGTTTTAATGTGTTTTTTTCCTGACTGCCGTATTTTTAATTTTCACAATTTATGCATGATGCAAGCTACTGCATCTTACATTTGTCTCATAGTTTAACTCTAACACATGCATTTTACATTAAATACTATGAACTACAGTCCATGTCTAGGATTATGCAACACACAACAAACTTGAAGTTTAATCTACAAATGTGTGAGTTGCATGTCATGTTGTGAAGCTTAGTTAGATTAGATGTTGCAATTAGTAGGAACCCACACTTTCATGATTAAATTACTTATTTATCATAACTAATACATGCGAGTCACATGTACTGGCACTAACAGAATGTGAGCTTCTTGCAAAAAGTAGTGGATATAAATATGAGTCTCTACTTTTTGCATTAAACTCTTATCTTTTCTATTTAAATCATGTCTTGCATTGAATGGTGCAAGGTATAGTTGGATACTAGGTGGCAAGTAGCAGGACCTTGCATTGTGTAGATAAGGTTTTTTTTTTTGTTGATGTATACATGCAAGTCGCATATACTCGCATATACAAATTGTGAGCATCATGCACAAAGCATCTACTATTGATGCAAGCAGATACTCGTTGCAACATCCTTGTAGTTTACAAAAAAATTTATATCAAGACATAAGAATAGATTGAATTTTTTTAAATATTTGTATATATTATAATTACTATTCAAATGTTCAAGAAAATATAAACAAAGAATAGAGTAGGCCAAAATTTGTAGCATTTGAGACAAAGGTTATGCACTTTGCACAATCTAGAAGGTAGCCAACATCATAGACTTCTCTGTCATACAACCTAGGCATTCTACTACTACAAATTTGAATGTGAGGGAGATAAGTTCCAGTTGTAACCTTGGCTATCTTCATTAGATTCTACAAAATAAAAATAAGAAATGTTACATTGTTACACTTCATAATCATAAATTAGATATTCAAATTCGAACCATTGGATCTAGAAAGTCTCTCTACATACTATAAATAATTTTCTATGGAATTTTAGATTAGATAGATTTTGGTTTTGATTTTTAGTAGGTCTGTCCCAACTTGACAATCTTTTGTTACTTGGAAAACGATTTTCATTTACTGAGAACAAAAAATTAGATTGAATCTGCTCAACATGCTTTTCAGGTTCAAGAACACTCTCTTTATGTGTGGGCATATTCTTTGCAAAATTTTTAAATGCCTTATTAAATTTTGCTATTTTTTCTATCAAGCTTGCATCTGTATTGTCCTCAACTGCTTTGAATTTTTCATCTAATTTCTAAATGTTCTTTTTTTTATGCTCATGGGAAGATACTATTGTGCTATGCACCTCATTGATATTTGATTTTCTGGTGATTGATCTAAATGTCTCTAGTGTCATCCCTAACTATGATGCCTCTTCATGGCTTGGAAATTCATGAGGGATAAATGAATTTAGATAAAATGGGATTCTTAAATCAAAATACTCATCTCTAAAGAAGAACTTGTATGCACTTGTACATCTCTAAATATTTAGAGTTATTAAAGGAAAAAGGAGAGTTTGAGAATCAGAATGAAGCTTTGTTTCTACCATTGATAAGATATCAAAAACTAGTTATAGTTATACTCTTGATAAAGAAGATCCTCATTTTCTATTAACAATTATGTCAAAGGATAAATATCTTTAGAACTGTTTGGTTGATTATAGAGCTACCTCTACTATTATGTGATTATCTATATGCAAAAGACTTGGTTTTACTCCTAAACAATCCAATAAAATTTTTTTTCAAGTGGACAAGAGTAGAGTGAAGATTATGGATCAGTTATCTAATGTTTTATTGGAAATTTGTTTCTGAACCCCATATAAAAAGTAGAGCAACTATTCAAGTAGTAGATATATGATATTTACATAGTCTTTTATTAAGTAGAAGTTGGAGTAAGAATTTATTTAGTTACATATCAATAGATTACTCACATATGTGGCTACCTTGGAAAGGGGAATCAAATAAAATATACATATATAGTGAACATTTGATGAATGTAAACATTATCTCAAATGGAATGAATAAAGTTATTGAAATAATAGCCTTTGAAATCAAAATCTATGCACTTCAAGAAGTTCATAATTCTGAAAAAGAGAAATCTCAAAATGAGAGCAAGTGGGAATTATACTTTGATGGTTCATGTAACTCCAAAGGTGTAGGAGCTAAAGTAGTTCTAGTAAATGATGATTCCTCAAACATTTTAAAGGAAACTCATCTATCTTTCCCATGTACTATCAACAAGGTTTAATATGAAGCTTTAAGTATTGGAATGAAAACAACATTAGAAAAAGAAATCAAGGTAATTACCATGAGATTGGATTTAAGATTGGTTTGTGAATATGTCAAGGAAAATTATGTAGTAAAAAGCTCATTCTTGAAATCCTATAAACAAATCATCTATACAATGATAGATTAGTTTCATCACTATAAAATAAAACATATAGGTAGATAACATAATTATATAGAAGATGATTTAGAAAAGGCAACTTCAACATTAGATGTGAAAAGGGTAGAAAAATATAAAGGAGTAGCAATAGCGAATGAACATCAATCATCAGTAACAAATAACATAAACCATTTACAAGTATTCAAGAATGATGATCAATTGCTTAGTTTCTTGAGGAATAAGCAAGATTTCAAAAGTCAAATCATACCTAAAACAACATCAAGGTTGAAGAAAAAATTCATTACTAAAAAGATGATTGATTATGAACATAAGTTTAGAAAAAATTTGTTTATTGGAAAATATATATAGAATCTTGTTGATTAAGCTTATGAAGTAGTAAATTTTGGATCTACTAAGATACCAAAGATATTAAACATCATAAATGAAGATAGTTCAATTTTCAAGAAAAAATTTTTATTACTCCTGAAAAATAATTTAAAAAACATTTCTTGGTCTTATGATGATCTTAAATATTTCATACCAGATGTGATGACACATAAAATTCCTTTAGTAAACAGTTGTAAGATAGTTAAGTAAAATCAAAGGAAGTTCAATCTATCATTTGAACCAGCCATGGAAGATAAGATCAAGAAGTTATTGCAAGCCTGAATTATTTATCTAGTCTGATATTTGACATGGCTTGCTAACCTTGTTCTAGTAAGGAAAAATAATGATGATATTAGAGTTTGTGTACATTTTAGAAATTTGAATGAAGTCACTGAAAAAGATAAATACCCACTTCCTATAATTGATGAAATGTTGATCAAATTTTTAGGTTATTATGTATATTCTTTCCTAGATGGGCTTTTAGGCTATAATTGGATTATGGTAGATAAGAGTGATAGATATAAGACAACATTTATAACTAAGTGGGGAACTTTTTCCTACCAAAGAATGCCATTTGGATTGTTAAATGTTGGAGCTAATTTTCAAAGAGAAATGGATTTAGCCTTTAATGATTTAATGGGTGAGTTTGTTGTAGCTTATTTGGATGACATCACCTTCTTTTAAAATAAAAAGGAATATCATATTATTTATTTTCAACAAGTTTTTTACAAATGTCATGAGTATGGTATTTCATTAAATCCTAAGAAATGTGTCTTTGTGGTTAAATCTAGAAGTTTACTAGGTCCTGTGATCTATTAAGAAGGAATTGCTATAGATAAATCCAAAATTCATGTAGTATAAAATATTGAGCATCCTACAAGTAAAATGTCTCTTAGATATTTCTTTGTAAAGATAAATTTCATTAAGAAATTTATTCTTGGATTCACTGAAATTACTAAATCTTTGATGCATATTCTAAAAAGGGATATCCTAGTAAGGAAAACACCTAAATTAGAAAGGATTTAGTAGAAATTAAAAAGACTATTCAAGAAGCTCCATACTTGGTAAAATCAAAAATGAAGGAATATTTCTAGTTATATGCTTTTTCTTCAAATGATTTAGTTGCTATTATTTTTACTCAAAAAGATTAAGGATAGGATGAACTAGTTGGATTTTTTAGATACTAGCTAAAAGGTTCATAATTATATTATTTGGACTTAGAAAAATAGGCATTCATACTCATTAAAGCAGTAAAGTAGTTCAAATAGTACTTGGAAAGCCTGTTAGTTCACATTATGCTAATAGAGCCTATGATTAAACAATTTTTAGCCCAAAATGAAATTGGATTGAAAGAGGGAAGTGGCTCATAAAACTTCAAGGCTTCAAATTTTTGTTAGAGATATGCAAAACCATTAAAGGAATTAGATTAGCGAAGTTAATGGCTAGAGAAGATGAAGTATTTGTGCTTACAACTCATGAAGGAAAGTAGTATGATGAAATTCAAGAATTCCTTAATACACAAAAGGTTCCAAAGAACCTAACTGCAAGTTAGAAGAGAACTTGTTTCAAAAGGAAAATAAATATGTGATTATAGATAAAATATTATAGAGAAAGGATTTTAGAGGGGTTTTGTTAGAATATTCTCATAATGATTAAATAAATCATATTCTTGAACAATTTCATGATCATTCTAATTTATTTTATGAGTCTCCTATATCCATCATGCAACATATACTCCACTATGGTTATTATGAACCTAATATGTACCAAGATATTAGTTCAAGGATTAAAATATGTTACAAATGTCAAATTCATGGACTAAACATCAAAAAGGTAGGTGCTCTCTTACAATCGGTAATTGTGGATAAACCATTTCAGCATTGGAACTTAGATTTTTTTGGCACAATTACTCCTTTGAGAGCTAGCCATAAGTTTATCCTCACAGCTACTTATTACTTTACCAAATGGACTAAAGAAAAATCTCTAAGAAAAATTTTATCAAACAGAATTTATTTTTTAGAAGAACAAATTCTAAGTTGTTTTAGTCTACTTAAAGTATTGGTATCCAATAATGGACCTACTTTTCAATATCAAAAATTTATAACATGGGGATTAGAGAAATCCATCTTTCAATTTTCTTCTTCAAATTATTATCCTCAAGGGAATGGCTTAGCTGAATCTAGAAATAAAAATCTTATTTTCTAGATTAAAAAGTTGATGGATGGGAATCCATGAAATTGGATTGATTACTTGCAATCTACATTATGGATTGACTGTATTATATTTAAGAATACTATTGGAATATTAGTTTATAACTTAGTTTATAATTTTCCTACAAGATTTATGAATAAGATTATAAGTTTGGCTTCCAATTTCGTACAAAATTATAGTGAAAATATCAATAAAGATAGAAGTTTCATGACCTTGCTCATCAAAAGAGAAGTTA
The DNA here is from genome assembly GCA_015680685.1 of Gnetum montanum. NCBI lineage: Eukaryota > Viridiplantae > Streptophyta > Gnetopsida > Gnetales > Gnetaceae > Gnetum > Gnetum montanum. The sequence continues at coordinate 261,411 of MNCI01024817.1, forward strand.
AAATGGATAGAGCTAAAGATAGTTTATTAAAGAATGATTCTCAGGTCAAAAGGTGGTTAAATAGAAAGACTTTTAACATTGATGATCTAGTATTAATATGGAATATGAAGAAGCCAAATAAATTTTTAGCAATACATACGGGTCCATTTTAGATTAAGAAACAATTACAAGAAGACCCATATAAGTTGTCCACAATAAGTGGGGATGGAATTGCAGTTTTCATATAAAACATTAGTTTGAGCAACCAACTGTAACTTATATATATATATATATATACACACACATGTATATAATATAGTAATATTGAGTATACATAGTACTAAGTAATAAACTTTTATATATAATATTTAACCATAACATATATATCCTATATGTATGTGTAGGTGTGTATATATGATATAATAAAATATGTATACCTTAGAGTATTAGTTTAAATATTAAATTTAAAGTGTTAGTTTAAATATTAAATTTATATTATCTCAAAGTAATCATTACTTGTAATGTGCACAAACTACATAGTGGTAAATTAATTTTAAAAACCAAAAGGTGGAATTTGAATTATCCAGTTGTATGTTGATGGAAATTAAATAAGTTATGGCTAAGTTGAAAATTTGGTTGATGGAATTGGTGGGAATTTCAAATTTCTCTTACACTATATACAGAGATGTGAATTTCTTGGAAATACATCATTTCCTAATTTAACACTTGAGTAAGAAAAGCAAGTGAGGTGTTTCAGTATGAGGTAGAAAGATGGTTCTTTGAGAGATGGTAGCAAGAAGGCCTTTTATCACATATGTTATGGGATGCTTCCTAGAGCATTTCATGAGAGCCTATTATAAGACAACAACCCATGGAGCATCTAGTGAAAGCTCTTTCTTACTTGGCTTTCAAATGAGTTTAATTTTCTCATTGGTGATCACTCAATACATTCTAATGTTTGGGATAGCTTTCATCAATGCACCACATAAGCTAGGTCATTGCTAGCTTGCACTACTTATTCTATAATTTTCTCTTGGGATAAGGCTTGGCTAAGAGACTTTGGAGCTAGATAATATAGTTTGGATAGAAAGAAGTCATTTACTGCACCTTTGAAGATGGCTAGTAGATGTGACTTTGCTAGGGGTTCATGCTTTTCACTCAATGCAGCATTCCAATGTTGGAGGAATTTTGGCATGGGCTCTAGAGGCCCTTAGTTAACCTACATGAGTTGGTCAATGGTTTCTTTAGGCTTTAGGTTATACCTAACGTGTGTCACAAACTAGCTTATGAGATCCTCCAAGAAGGAGATTGAGGCCTTGGGTAGCATGCGATACTAGTCTAAGGCCTTGCTAGTAAGTGACATGGGGAACATGCAGATGATTGGGTGTGGGCAACCTTGAAGGAGTAGGCACTCTGATCGAAATGTGACCAAGTATGCATTGGGGTCCCCTTCACCATTGTACTTGATGAATCGTGGTAGCTGGACCCTAGTCATGATAGTTAGAGGTGGTATCGTAGGACTTATGGGGTCATCTCCATGAAATTCCATAACTTTGGTGGTGTCGGAAGAGGTAGACTTGAGTTGGTTGATCTCCTTTGTCAAGCTTTGGATCAGCTAGAATGCTTGATCCAAGCTTGGGGATGTGCCAACTGGTTGCATTGGCTAGGCTTGTGTTAGTTGCATAACATAGTGTAGAATTGTTGGTTGTGGATTTTGCCAATTTAACATCGTAGTGGATGGTTGTTGCTAGTTTAATGTCATAGCGGATGGTTGTTTTCAGTTTAACATCATAGTAGATGATTATTGGTATGTTGGCTGAGCGATGGGTGCAGTGATTGATGTAGGCCACACATAAGTGGGTTGGACGGACACCGTAGACACCAATGAGATAGGTGGGACATAGGATACTTGATATGTTTGGGGTTGAGAGGTGGCCCTTGCATGATCATAGTGTTGGAAAAATGCATTAGTTTCTTACAAGGAAGGTTGAATTGGCATCATGACCATCTCAGAGAGGATGGCTGGACCAAACCAAGGAGGGGCTATACTAGGGAGTGGTCATTGGAAGATGGTGTAGAGGGGACTCTCGTGCTTGGAGTGGGCCTTGAAATCATCTTCTTCCTTCTATGAGGTTTCCTCATAGGTTGTCCTTGCATCATCCATGTTTGCATCGATGATTTGGGACAACAACTAGTGGTAGGACTCTGTGAGTGGCATTATGTCAAACAAGGAGGGGTTGTACTCCCGTTCATTTTGGTGGACTCATTCATAGTCCTGTTTTGCCTCCAAATCAAGGTAATTCACTGGTAATCCTGCTTGGATTTTGGCACAAAAAAATTAAATTTTTTGTGGCTTAGTGTGACATGCTTTGGCTGGATTGTAGTGTCAAATGTATTAGACACTAATGTGGAAGGTTGATCTAGATTCATATTCATAGATTGGGTTGTGAGAGTTACTGTTTGCAAAAAATGGCTAACTTTGAAAACTATAGAAAAATGATTAAGTGTATCAATAGCAGAAAAATGTAAGAAAACAACTTAGTTTAAAAGTGTAGAAAAATGGCTAAGTATGGAAATATAGAAAAAATGTTCAGTATGAAAACTATGAAAAATGGCCAACTCTGGTGTTACACTTAGTACACTGGAGCTTGGTATGGTAACATGGTCACTACGCTACACCATATATAGGTAGCATAACACAGTAGGTAGTGTAACATAGTAGACAGTGTAATGCAGTAGATAGCATAACATAGTAGATAGAATAATGTAGTAGACAATGTAACGTAGTAGATAGATGCAGCGTAACAGAGTAGAAAATTTAGGAACTTCTCCACTGATTGGGTCGCTATGCTACATAGGACGTAGGCAGTGTAACGCAGTAGATAGGTAGTGTATCATAGTAAATAGTCTGGGAACTACTCCACTAATAGTGTTGCTACACTACATAGGATGCAGGCAGCGTAACGCAGTAGATAGGCAATGTAACATAGTAGATAGTTTGGGGCTTTCATCCTACAAGGTTCCAGGGGAACCATCGTGGTGACCAATCTGCACCACCCGATACGTAGACAACCACAGGGGTGTCATGTCTACGCTAGCAGGTTATGGGATACAGACAGTGTGTAGGATTACCTATGACAAATGGAAGAGACATGGAGGTTTGGGCCCTCCTTCTCACGCCAAAAGCTATGACATTTGAAAATGTCAATGGCTGGAACACCGAGAGGTCACTGGGTGCACAGCGTAACCTTGAATCTGTGAGAGGGTTTTGTTGGAGAAAATGTAAATGGGGTGCCTTGAATAGTCTTTTCGATCAAACAGGAACTTACATGATGTTAAAATGACTATGTGTAAGAGAATTTTATACTACGTTACATGCAGGCATCAGGTTCAGCTAAGCTAGAATGTAGTAGAGTGCCCTAGCCTAAGAACAGTGACATGAACATGTAAACATTTATGAAAAAGGTGAGAAAATAAAAGTGTTATGCTAAATGCCAAAGAGAAATTCTTGAGAAATGCAACAGAGTTTGAGAACAGTAGTGCATCGTCCCAAAAGAGAAAGTGTAGTTGATTCACAAAGGGATACACAATGTACAATAGGCATAGTGGGAGTGCAATCATAGTATCGATGGTGTCAAGCTGTGAAGTTTGGTGGTCATTGTGTTGTGCCTACTAGGTTGGTAGCGACAGTGTACCATGTGATATTCTAGTAGGCTACAATGGGGTTGCAGTGTACCATGTGATGTAGCTATGCCTCTCTATCGATGTGGTGTGCTTTGGGTCTTGTTCACCCACGGAGCTAAGTGGCAAGATGCCAAGGTGCCAAATGCCAAATGGAAGTGCCCCACTACCTTACTAGTCAAGAATGGAAGCCTCCTCCTTCTCCTCTCCCCTCTACCTCCCCTAAAACACCAGGGCACATAGGTACTTATAAGGCTAGGATTAGCCCAAAATGCAGATCAGGTGCCATGTGGTAGTGTGGTGGGTGGGATCACACTATCTGCTATGCTCATCCCATGTTATGCATAGGACACAAGATGCTAGCTGCTATGCTCATCCTTTGTTACACGTGGGACACGGGACATTGGTTTCTATTGTCTACTGCGCTCATCCCGTGTTATGCGTAAGACACAGGATGATGGTTGCTACTGTCTAATGCACTTGTCCCATGTTACATGTGGGACATGGGACATTGGTTGCGACTATCCACTACACTTACCCTATGTTATGAATGGGACATGGGATACTGGTTGCTATTATCTATTGCACACCTCCTGTGTTATGCGTCAGACATGGGACACTGTCTATTGGGCCTGTCCACTATCCATGGAGAGGAGCATGGTTATAAATGCAACAACATTTAGCTTGATTTCTTCCTCAACATTCCTATGATAAAATATGTGGTTTCCTCATACATGCTATTTCATGTGCAACCTATATTGGGACCATTTAGATGACAACATTTCACACTAATTCTAGTTGCAATTCCATGGTTTCTTGACAAGGATTGCATTACCTACACAAATCAGCATTATTTCTTCTATGTAGTTCTTGAGCCAAGTCTCTATAAAAACCTATCCTAGTACCCTCAAAAACATTAGTTTTAGATTTCACTGGCACTCCTACAACATTTAATGTTTGACCCTCTAGACTACCCTAATTTTCAATGACCATACTTGGTGATCATCCTTGGAATGCTAGTGATAATACCTACTACACCTATGCACTACCTAATCATCCTCATTTCCCACAATGTGGCAATGAAGGGCACAATGTGCTAGGTCATAAATCCTTGTTCTATCATTTATCCCACTTACACCTTGATGCATGAGTTGTAAACTTTGCTAATAGAGCATGTACTTTTGCTTCATATAGTCATGGCACCACATCTCATACTTTGGCTTCAACGCCAAGGCCTAGAAAAATAAATGGTAAAGGATTGATTATGTTAATGTTGGTGATCAGAATTTAGCATATGTGCCAAGGTCTTAAAAAGCAAAATAATAATAATAAAAAGACACTAGTGGTTCTCAATCTACAAAAGACAAAGAAAATGCAGATAGAAAAGAAGAGTAAATATGGACATTCAAGCCCGTAAAGAAATATGAACAAGCATGATTTATATGGACACAAATTTAAATTTAGTATTAATTTATTTTAAAGAAAAAGAAAAGGATTTATGGACATTTGTCAAATATATCTTTATTTTCTATAGAAGTTGTAAGTTCCTATCATTAAATAACTAAATCTCCATGATATTTGTAACTAAGAAGACACTTGCAAACATTGGCTTAAAGTTCTAATAACTTCCTATTGAAGTTATAGCTTCTTAGGATGGTTATGAATTAATCCCCTAGATATATATAATACCCATTAACTTCTCATGATGATTGTAACTACCCTAAGACCACTATAAAAAGGGTATCAAAGGTAGATTTAGGGGAGGAGGATTTGGATGGAGCAACTTGAAACAATATTGAAGATTTCTTGTAAAGAATGACTTGTTAAACACATCAATTTAGCTACTTTGTTTTAATCCTATGAGTTCATTTCTTCCCATTTTTTAGTTACATTGCTGATAGTTTAGATAGTATCATGCTTGATATTTAATTTTGGGATTTTTCTAGGTTGCCTCTATAGCTCTATTTTTGCACAATATATACTTCTATTAAGGTTTTCCATATAGGAGCTTATGTTGTAGAAAAGAATCTGGAGTAATTTAATAGTAATTTCATAGAAAATGCTTCTTTGAGTTTAGGTAATCTAGAAAATCTTTGATATTTTGAGGTGACTAAAATAGCTTCTTTATTTATAAAGTCTTTTACCTTAATGTTGCAATCTTGAAAATTTCAAATTTTTCTGGATGTTCTATTATTTGCAATTCTTCATAAATTTTTACTATCCAAATAGAAGCTTCTACTTTGTTATTTACAAAACATTTTTGTAGTTGAATAAAGTGTATTTTATGAAATTACTTGTTTAGCTTAGAAGGTCTAGATGATTCATAATAGATTGAATTGGAATAGCTTTATTATGATGTGTTTTCTCAAGTCTATTTATCTTGCTTAAATGTTTGAGATACCACAAAAATCTTCTTTCTTTTCTTTTCTCTTTAAAAAATCCATTGAATTTTGCTCTATTTCTAGTTTTCTTATGGAATTTTCTCTCTTGGTAAAATTAGGAGTAGATTCACAAAATTGTGTTCAAATGTTTTTGTGAAATTTTATTTGTTACAACTAATGTACTATAGGGACTATATAGACTAAGTGATTTGAAAAAATAGGAACCTTCGACAACTCACAGTATTTGACAAAGTTAGCTAAATTTCTTTTATGATAGCTAATTATAGTTTTAAACACAACCCAATCATTTCAACATTCACAATAGAAAACACATCCTCATGTTTGGTTTGTTTCATAACCACTAAGTCTATTTGGAGGTGTCTAAGCCTTGGTGTTTCTAAAGACTAGTAAGCATCTACACCATGTTTGAAGAACACCATTAAATGTTGTGACCATGGTCATAAGACTAAAGGTACAAAATGTTGGTTGTCTAGTCCTAAATAGTCATCAACATCTTGCATGGAGACTTTTGGTTAATTCAATAAATTTTAGCAAATTTTTACAAAGTAGTATGAGGTCCTACCAGTAGCATTCATCTTGTAGTCAACCTTGAAAGTGTCCTCGCCTTTGGTCATCTTTAGTTCCTCCGAAATTGCTACTTCAAGTCTATCAACATACTTTTGGTGAGATTTTTACACATACCATGAGGAGGTGAGTCTAGTAGCGATCCACAATCCCTTTCAAAAATGCATCTAGCAATTAGAAGCTTACATTCATCCTTGCATGGAGGCTTCTAGTTGATCATACCACTTCTACCAAAGTTTTACAAATCACTATGAGGTCTTGCTTATAGCTGTCATTTGGTAGTTGGCCCTAGAAGACTCCCTACTTTTAGTCATCATCAGTTCCTTGAAAATCACTACTTCTAATATACTGATACACTTTTGGTGGGATTTTTACATGTACTACGAGTAGGTGCACCTAGAAACCCCACCAAAATCCCTTCCAAAAGGCATCTAGTAATAAGAAGCTCACATTCACCCTTGCATGGAGGGTTCCTATTAATCAAACCACTTCTAGTAAAATTTTACAAAGTACTAGGAGGTCCGACACATAGCAGTTGTTACATAGTTTGCCCCAAAAGACTCCTTGCATTCGGTCCTTTTGAATTCCTTTGAAATCATTGCTTTTGATCTACTAGCATGCTTGTAGTGAGATTTTTACATACACTGTGAGGAGATGAGCCTGGAAACACCCTTGCAATACCTTCCAGAAGGCATCTAGTAACTAGAAGCTTGCATTCACCCTTGAATGGAGGCTTTTAGTTGATCAAGTGGCTTCTAGCAAAGTTTTACAAAGCACTACAAGATCTTGCCCATAATAATCATCTTGTAGTTGACCTCAGAAGACTCCCTACTACTAGTCATCTTTATTTCCTTCAAAATTATTACTTCTGATCTATGGATGTGCCTTCAATGAGATTTTTGCATGCATTGCAAGGGGGTGAACCTAGCAGCCTTTTCAACCCCCTCCCTCATGCAATCCCTTTTGGAAGGCTTCCAATAATTGGAAACTTGCATTTATCTTTGCATGGAGGCTTTAAGTTGATTAGAGGACTTTTAGCAGAATTTTATAAAGCACTATGAGTTGCTACCCATAGAAATCTTCACACAATCATCCCTAGAAGACTCCCTACTTTTGGTCATCTTCGGTTTCTTGGAAATTGATGTTTCCAATCTACCAATGCTCTTTTGGTGAAATTTTTACATGCACTGTAAGGGTGTGCATACCATAGGATATTCTAGACTACTAGTTTGTAGGTTCTCATAGTTATGATTATGAGGAATTTGAGGTAGTAGTAATAGATGTTCATACGTGCCACATACTATACCCATCATGGGTGAATAATCATCATGCCTTTAGGCAATCATACTATCATTATTATAGACATCAGCCACCATACATGGGTCACCAACCATATGATAGATTCCTTTATATCCTAAAGAGAACAGAGATAATCATGTTTGCCAATTGCACAAGCATAAGTACAAAATACAAATATAATAGTTAATTAATGATGTAGACGTGGTCATTCTTTATTCTTTTTTGCTACCATTTGGCATCCTATCAGTATTCATGTACACTCTCTACCATTTCCTACTAGTTAGTCATTTGGGCTAATGTTGAGATGACAAGAAAGCAAATACCTATGAATTGATAACATCTCACACTATGGAGGAAGCATACCAATTGGCTAGCGTTACAAACAAAGTCAAAACTACAAGGAAAGGTAAAATAATCATAGCTTATGAGAGGCGACCAAGAAAGTGGGTGAAACACCCACCATGAACTTACAGTTACCATAGATGAAATTTAGAAAGTTCCACAGGAAGATAGATTCCATATATACACTATGGAAGAGGTGCCTATGGTTTCCACTATGAAAGAGTTTCTTATAGTTTCCATCATAGGAGAGGAGCATATGGAGTACATTGTAAATGAGTCAATGGATGAATAGGGTGAAAAAAATTGAGGACTATTTTCTAGATCCTGCTACAACTATGGTGAAAGTGGGTAGATATTGATGAACTATCCATAAAGAAATTGAGTGAAAACATAGCATAGCACCAACATCTTGAACAAATAAGAGAAATTTGCAAGTTTTTCTAATGTAAAAAAATCAATGAAGGCTCAATTAGATGTCAATACTATTATCCAAATCTACTACCAAATGATGTTGAAACTATTAATCCTATAGGTAATGATGGAGCCAAAACTAGATGAAAGAAGGAGCCTACTAAAATTTTAGGTTTAATGTAATAGTTAAATTATTTAAACAATTATTTATAAGGCTAGTTTCAATAATCTAATTTCTATATATATGATAGAGAAATTGAAATTACCTATTAAGACACATCGAAAACCATATATGGTTAGTTGATTAGAACAAAACACCAACTATAGAATTACTCAACAATGCATGATTAAGTTTAAAATGGGTTTATTTTCTAATATGGTAACTTGTGATATAAGCATCATAGATGCTTGTCACATTATTTTAGATATACCATGGTAATATGATAAGAATTCTTTAATTGATTCATGGTTATAATTGTAAAGAAATATGATCCATAGTTTAAGTTAAATGGTGATATGCCAAGGAAGCTAGTAATACCATTATCATCATCAACAACTTCAACACCATTTCCACCACAAAGATTTTACATGGTGAGGAAGCAAGAGATACTTCAAACCATCAATTGGAATAAGGAGGATTTTGTTGTTCTTGTGACTTTGGAATCATCACCAAAAACAACCCCATCACTGCTAGAAGTTTAGAAGATGCTATTAGAGTTTTGAAACATCATGATGGATGAGCTAGTAGATGGGTTTCCATCACACTAGCAAATATATTATTTCATTGGTCTTGTTGAAAGTATAAAAATGTTCAATAAGCTACATATTGGGCATATCCTAGTAATAGAACAAAGTTAGCAAGATAAGTGGAGAAGCTACTATAGAAAGCTTTGGCCCATGAAATTTTGAGTCCATGTGTGATTTGATGCACATTTGCTGAATCAAATCACCCTCATGTATTAATTTCCTATGCCACAAATGGATGATATTTTCAATAATCTATGTGGTGAAAATTTCTTTATTAAGATATATTTGAAGAGTGAAAACCACTAGATAAGAATCAAAGAAAGAGATGATTGAAAGATGGCATTTAGAATATTGGATGATTTATATGAGTGGAGGATGCTCTTTGGCCTCTTTAATGCACCAAGTACATTCATGAAATTGATGAATATGTATTAAAACTATATCTTTATCACTAATTATTGTGTTTTTGAATAATATTTTGGTATACAACCATAGTAGACAAGATCATTTGGAATAGTTACAGTTATTGTTACAAAAATTTATGATAAATGTAAAAACATTGACTTTCTAAAAGAGAAGTTGGTATATCTTAGATTCATCATTTCAAGGATAGTTTGAATGTAGATCCTTAGAAGGTAAAAGTTGTGCCTAAATTCCCAACACTATGAAATCCAATGAAGATGAGATATCTCTATGGTTTAGTGAGTTTTTATAGAAAATTCATTAAGAATTTCAATGGGTAGTAATTGGGATTATCAATAACATTAAGGGAGGCTCAAAATATATATTTAAATAGACACCTATAGCATAAAGAATTTTTCAAATTTTAAATCATGCTCTTATTGTAGCACATGTTTTAGCATTACCAAATTTTAATAGAGGGTTCTTAATTGAGTGTGATGTTAATGGTAAAGTAATAGGAGTGCTAGGTTAAGAAGGAAGACCTTTTGCCTATTTTATCAAGAAGCTAAATGAGTCATGTCAAAAATATTTTTCATATGAGGAGAAATTCTATGGTATTATCTATGCAGTAGAGAAGTCAAGAAATTACATTGTTCCCAAAGAGTTTATTCTATACACTAACCATAAGGCTTTACAATTTATTTAGAAGTAGCCAAAGCTCAGTGCCAAGTATATGAATGGATGGAATAATTGTAGGTATATAATTTTATTATTAAGCATTAAAACTGGAGTCATAATCAAGGTGCATATACTTTAAGCATATAGAACCTTTTGATAAGTGAAGCCATCATTAAAGAGATGCATCCAAACAATTTGAACTATGCTAGAGACCCAAATTTTTGTGAAAACTAATCATGGTTGAAGTTACATTGTGAATACCATGGAATAAAATCATCGTACCATGAGACTAAAAATGTTCATTTTGAGATGATGAGACAAGATTATAGCTTAAAACATGATGTTTTATTATGTAAAGAGACCAGCATTTACATTCCCCAAAGAGAATTAAGATAAAAGCTAATGATAGAACTACATGATCTTCATAGGGAGGGCCACCTTCACAAAGAGATTTCTCATGAAAAGGTTGGCCCCTATGAGGATGATTTGCTCGAAGTAGATGTGGAGCTAGGAGATACGGGAGACAGTGGGGACAAGGGTGATGCATAGCGTGGCTATATTAGCCATGGTTTTATTGTGATGGAACAAAACAAAGAAAATATTTTATTTTAATGTATTTAATGCAAATTTTGTCTTGAGTTTAATGTTCTTTTGTTGTTTTCTTTTTATGTAAAGCGTAAATTGAATCATGGGTTTTGGCGCTATGACAAGTCATAGTTAGTTTCAGCGTGTAGCATCAATGAAGTTACTAGTTTAAAGCCATTGTAGGCTGCTAAATAATTCAAGTGTAAAGCATAAATGAAATCATTAATTTATGGCCATTTTAGGCCTTTCATTAGTTCAAGCGTAAACTGTGACTGAAATAGGTAGTTTAAGGCCATTGCGGGCCATGGATAGTTTAAGGCCATTTCGTGCCATCACTAGTTTTAGGCCATTTTGGGTCAGTGCTATATGCATGAAAGAATAAAATAAATATCACCAAATTTCTAGTTTTAAGCCATGGCAGGCCGTGATTAGTTTTAGGCCATTTCGGGCCATGGCTAGTTTTAGGCCATTTCAGGCCATGGCGTCATAAGCATAATGGCAACAATGAAAAAATAAAGAGCGTAAACCACATAATAAGAAACACTGTGAACTGATACAACCTTTCATTCTAACATGTTTATTCGCTAGCTCTGTAGTTGTTTCTTAATTGCTTTTATTTTTGGTGATACATAAGGATGGGAAGATTTATGCCCCAGTTCATTCAGGACACAATCTTCCTTTTGGAATGGTAATTCGGCCCAAGTTAAGTTGTCATAGGCCACTATTTTTATTTGTTCAAGTGTTTGGACAAGGGACTAGTCTTCGGGAATTTTGATTTCTGAACCTTGTTCTGTTTCTATGTTTTTGACAACCTGAGGGGTCATTTCGTCACTGTGGATGACCACTTATCCTCCCATGTAGGGTAGATGGATCTCCTGATGGATAGATGATGAAACTGCCCTCAGTTGAGCTAACCAAGACCACCGTAGGATCAAGTTAAAGCCAGGAATCTCCTTGACAACAATAAATTGTACGTCTCTAGGGAACTAGTCCCATACCACAAATTTGATGTGCACTATCCCTTTGACTTGCACTCGTGCCCCATTGACTGACTTTAGACACGATGTTGTGGTCAGACAGATCTGATCGATTAAGCCTAGTTTGTTCATTATGGGATATGGGATGACATTAGCGGCTGCCCCGTCATCTACATGTACTCTCCAAATTTGGTGTTGGCCAACCCGGATGGTGATGAATATGGGCGCCGTTATCACCTAACCCTTTTCAGGGTCATCCTTAATGGATTCATCATGAAATGTCAACTGGGTAGGCCTAACTTTTTCAGCAATGAGGGGAAGCAGGATGGAATGAATTGCTTCTTCATCTGCTGGTAGGCTCTCATCCACAGGTATGGATGTCAGCATATGAAAGATAGCCTCACAATGTTTCTGTGATGTCATGAGTAAGTCATAAAGGCTCAGTGTTGTATTTTTTCTATTTTAGAGCCTATTTGACTTGTGTTAAGGTGTCGAAGAGATCCTACCGATGATCTGGCTACTTGTCAACATTTTCCTCTTCCATTTACCCTAAGATATGAATTTCTCAGGGAAGAGCAGCATCTGGTTGAGGACTATGTTTTGTTTGACTAGGAGGAGATGGTTGCATTCGCGTAACTTCATTTTTTTTATAAAGTGGGGCCAAGGGCATAGAAGTAAGGGGTTTATGCTTGGGAAACCCTAGCGTAAGATGGTCCTTGGCTGTATCAGTTGTCATACCTCCTTCTTCTTTTCTGTTAAGTTGGGATTGATTGGTTGACTTGGAGATTTATCCCTACACAAGAGGGGTAGCTGATGGTTTGGGCACCCTGATGACAAAGGATGCCTTAGGCATGGGCATGGGCTGGGTTGTGGCTTTACCGACAACGGGCTGTCGAGCAATGGTCTGAGAAAGAGCTCAAAGGATAAAAGGTTGCCTTGGAGCACCACTTATCAATTTCAATGGACCTACTATTTGGAACGAGTGAGGGTGCATTTGCAACACAAAGGGTTGCTTCGGCTATGCTTGACTATCACCCTTTACCCCTACCACGTTGATAGTGTACCCTGTGTCATTTGCATTTAATGGGTCTCAGTACACATGCATGGCTTGGATCTCTGGGTGTGTTGGACTACTACTGTCTAAGATCAGGTTACCTTGATCAATCATACATTGAAGGTCATCTTTCAATGCCTAGTAGTAATCTGTGTCATGACAACACAATTGATGATAGTTGCAAAATTGATCTAGCCTAAAGTTCTTGGGAACTGGTGGTTCGTTAGGTTGGGCCAAGGAGGGATTCTTGAGTAGCTCCAAATGGTGCCTATGATGTTTCATAGCTTCCTCGGACACCTTCTTGTTTCTTATGTCAATTCCCAATAATTTCTTCAGAATTTCTAAAGGCTTTACAGGTAGGGCCACATAATTTGAGCGATCCTTACGCTCAAATTTAGGCCTCGGCTGTGGAGGTGCTTTGGGGGCTGAAGTAGCTTCTTGATTGGCACCATTTGAGCTAGTTTTGGCTCAATAGGCTCTACAAATGGTTTCTTATTGTTTCTATGTTTCTTCTTAACCCCCTCGACAACCACCGCTACTATCATTGTCATAGCTTCGCCTTTGTCCTTGCCCTTACTGTCGGCACTTTTGTAGACCACATACACCGAATCTTTGCTACCCTCCACCATGTCTTGGATGCTCTTAGTCTAAGCAAAGGCTTGGCTAAGGGAGTGGGGAGTGAGGTAGTACAACTTAGACTTGATAAAGTTGTTATTTACCCCCTTGAAGATTGCCAATAGATGGGCCTCCGCGATGGGTTCGCGAATTTCATTCAAGGTGGTGGTCCACCATTGTATAAACTTTTGAACTGACTCAAGTGGATCTTGTTTGACTTCCATGAGCTGGTCCAATGTGACTTCAGGTTTCAGGTTGTATTTGAAATGCATCACAAATTGAGTTAGCAACTCTTCCAAGGTCGAAATGGAAGAGCATGTAACTACCCGATACCAGTCTAAAGATTTACCCAGTAGGGACATAGCAAAGACACGGATGATAGTATGTGGCCATTATTGCAATAGCAACAACTCTGAATCGAAAGTAACTAAGTGAGCATTGGGATCGCCTTCTCCATTGTATTTCATAAAGTGAGGAAGTGGCATCCCAGGCGGCAATGATAAAACCGGCACTACCAGATTAATAGGATCATCATGGTAAAAATCCATGACTTGTACTATGTTATAACCAACAACCTTGATGCATTTAACTTCCTCCGTAAGGGTCTAAACAAGCTGGAAGGCTTGATCCAGGCTCGTGGGTGGAGGGGTCGTTTGTGGAATGGCAGGAGGAGCCACATTGGATTGCAGAATAGGGACGGCCATCGTTAGTTGTACCATTGGATACACTGTTTGCATGGCCGGGGGCATAAACAATGATCCTATAATGGGGTTTAGCACCCGCGGGACCTGGATTTGATGAAGGGGAAGATGGGAAATCTAGGTAGGATGCACAACAAGAGGTATGTTTGGAACCCATCATGTTGTAGTTGTAGGTCCCATCATGTGAGTCGGGATGAACGTAGGTGTTGTAGGTAATTAGGACGTAGGTATCACGTGTACATGTGGTGACATAGGCGCAGGTGCACGATGAGATGGATTAGATAGACCATCACCTAGGAAGATAGTTAGAGAAAGAAAATGTAGGTGTGGTGAGTGCAGCACTCAATTATTATTAGATAGAGTCAAGGGCATGGTAACCATGAACAACAGGTTTATGCAGGGCATCATGGAGGGAGGGGCCATGGAGAAATCAGCATGACTACCTCCCTCAGAGTGAGAGTCTAGATCATCCTACCTATCATGGAGCATTTCATCATGGAACGACTCCTCTAGTTGTCTTGGCGATGTCTTAGCCATTAGCATTTGATCTATGATCCACTTTTGTTGATCTGTTAGGGATATAGTGGTGTTATATGAAGGAATAAATTTCTTCCCATTGCAATACATGAACTCGTATTCTCATTTTTCTTCAACTTCTTGTGGATACATGGGTAGGTTTGTTGCTAGCTTAGCATAGAGAAAATTGTGTTTTTCCCTATGTTGAGCATGTCCCTTAGTTTCTTTATTTTGAAGCTTGAGGGAGGAGCGTGGTCACACTAGGCTAGTTGGCTGCTCAACCATAGGAGGCGTAACTTGCATGGTCCAAGGATTCTTGAGGTTAGCAGTGTCAATAGTAGTGGTTGATGTAGCCATTCTCTATGCGATCCATAAGTAATGACGATAAGGATAAATATTGCTAGGGAAAAGGCAAACTAAGGTAATAATCGAGGCTTTCTATCTTGTAGGATTCCAAAGGAATCGTCAAAGTGACCGATCTACACCATACAATCTCATAAACGACCATGTAGGTATTACGTTTACGTCAATCGGCAATGGGTGTAGACAACTTACAAGACTACCAGTAAAGTACAGATTGGAGTTTTAGGCCGTCCTAGCACTAGAAAAATGTAATGATGGAAAACATCAGTCACTGGAAATACTGAGTGGATGTCCATGTACATAGTTCCAACCCCAGATCCATGCGAGGGTCATGCTGGAGAAAACGAATCTGAGGTGCCTTGAATGGTCTTGTCGATCAGATAGGGACTTACTTAATCAGTAAAAATTTTGTAATAATTGGATGGCAAAATGGTGATTTTTTTGAGGAGATATAATATCATTAATCTCATAGGTAATTGAAAACGATGTAAACGATTTAAAGCAATTGCAAAATGTGTATAGATTAGACAGAAGAGATTGGATTTAGAAAGCATGCAATCCCAAGATCTGGGATATAACTTATGAAAAAAATATGTTGGATACAATGGTTACAGGTAGACTTTGGTTTAGACGAAGCATGTGCCAATCAGCAAGAAATTTATTTAAAGATGAAAGAAGCAAAGTTTGATCTACCTTATTCTAGCCAATCTAGGTGCAAGGGAGTCGGACCAGAAGTAGAATATCCATTAATCGGCTATTTATGATCAAGGGTTCTTGCCAATCACCTCTGATGTTCTTATGATCACTGATCCTATTTTTCTCTCTTCTCAATCTTTGCCAAAAGTTTCCAACAATTGCCAATGAAAGAAACTCACTCACGTAGAAAATTTGTCAATCTAAGGAAATTTTTTTCCAACCCTTTGATCTTTGTCAACTAGTGCATTTATAAGGTTAGGGTCAGGAGAAAAATGTAGTTTATATGACATGTGTCCTAAACTTATAAGATGTCGTTGACCTAATGTGTCTGTGTTTGAAGCTTGCGACACGCTCTAAAGCGTAACATGTCGTAAACCACTCTTGTTGGAGCTTTGGCGATAGGCTGTTCTTTGATTATGCTGCGATATGCTAGAGAGAATATCGTAACGTATGAACTGCTGATGCTTGTATTGTGCTATCTCTATCATTTCTTGTATTACGCTGTGTCATGCTAGTTTATGCTGCATAGTGTAATTCAGCGTAAAACAACAAACCTGCAAAAAATTGAAGTGTTGTTGCTGCGGTTCCTTTGGTTCTGATCAATCCTTCTAGGGTTTATTATGCTACAC
>MNCI01024827.1:4131-28044 GCA_015680685.1 Gnetum montanum
AACTTTTTGGATGGTTATAGTGGCTATAACCAAATCCAAATTGCACCAAAGGACTAGGCAAAGATGACTTTCACAAGTCCTTAGGGGACTTTCACTTACCATTAAATGCCATTCGGTCTATGTAATGTCCTAGCTACATTTCAATGATTAGTCCTTAACATTTTCCCACAAAAAATTGGTAGTGGGGTAAAAGTCTTCATGGATGACTTTTCTACCTATAGAGATATGTTCGAGCAAGCCCTAGACCATCTTGAGTAGGTGTAGAGGAGATGTGTTGAAACAAACCTCTGACTCAATTGGCAAAAGAGCCATCTTATGGTCTAGGAAGGCATAGTCTTGGGGCACCATATCTCAAAAGTAGGAATTGAGGTGGACCCCGAAAAGATAAGGGTCATCCAAGGAATAATCCATCAATCAGAAACAATTAAAGAAGTGTAGTCATTCCTTGGTCATACTGGCTATTATCAATGCTTCATCAAGAACTTTTCCAAAATTGCCAAGCCATTGGTTAAATTAACAAAAAAAGATGCACCATTTGTCTGGACCCCTGCATGTGAAATAGCATTTCAACAACTAAAGAAAAATTTTGTTGAGATCCCAATTTTGCAAGCGCCTGATTGATCCAGGCCATTTTAGGTGATGACCGATGCATCAAATTATGCTTTGAGGGTAGTGCTTATGTAGATGGATGATCAAAGATGTCCATATTACATTCACTGTGCAAGTTGGAGTATCATAGGTGCACAACTAAACTACATCACTACGAAAAAAGATTTGATGGCAGTGGTGTTTGCCTTAGAAAAGTTTAGCCACTATGTGCTTGGTTATAAAGTGTTCATGCACACAGATCATAGTGCCTTCTAATTTTTAATGAATAAACCAACGGTGAGCCCCTATGTCATATGGTGGCTTGTGATTTTGCAAGAGTTCAATCTCATAATGGTAGATTGAAAGGGTGTGAAAATGTGATCGCCAACCACTTATCACGATTGAGATGGGATGATAAGGAGAAAGAGAGCCCCTTATCTAATCAATTCCCTGATGAATATCTCTTTGCAAGGGTTATTAATGTACAAATGCCTAATGAGCCAAGATGGTATGATGTCATTCTTAATTATTTTCTCAAGTAAGAACTGTTGCAAGGGTTGGACACCTAGAAGAAATAATACTTTCTTCACTAGGTAAAGTGTTTTATGGAAATCAATAGGAACCTTTACAAAGTATGTCTTGATGGCCTGGTACACTGGTGCATCCCCAACATGGATTAGCTGCACATTCTTCAAGATTCTCACCTAGGCCCTTGTGGGGGCCATTATGCTAGGAGATGCATGACCATAAATATCCTCATGGTAGGATATTACTAGCCAACAATCTTCAGACATGCACACTAGTTCGTCTACACTTGTGATCATTGTCAGAGAGATGGTGGAATAACAATTTGAATGGAGGGGTCATAGCAATGGATTCAACCTCTCAAGCCATTTGATATTTGGGGCATTGGCTTTATGGGTCACATCATGCCTATTTCAAATGGAAAGGCATATATAATAGTCGCAGTTGACTATTATACTACATGGGCAGAAGCAATAGTCATCACCAACTGTACATCCACTACTGTTGCTTAGTTTGTACAATAAAAAATCATAAATAGGTTTGGTGTGCCTTGTGTGTTAATTTCTAACAATGGAACTCATTTCATAGGTGCCACTTTTCAAAAACTTATGTAGCACTTAGGGGTTGAGCATAAACTCACAACACCTTATCACCCTTAAGCCAATGATCAAGCTAAAGTCACTAATTGGGAGATTATGAAAATTCTGACACGCAATATTAGCAAGTACCAAAGGGACTAGAGCACCAAACTAAATGATGTCCTTTGGGCCTATTGCTCCACATGGAAGCTTCCCATAGGTTATTCTCCCTATGAGCTTGTGTACAAAAAACTACCAACACTGCCCATTCAATCCAAGCTCCGTACACTCTCTACAACTTGTGACCTTAACATGGATCTAAGTCTAGCACAAAAGGAAAGATTAATGAACCTCAACTTGCTAGGTGAAACTTGATGAATGGCCCTATCATCCAACAAAGTGCATAAGGCATTCAACAAGAAATGCCATGACCTCAAAATAAGAAAAGTCAAGTTTCAACCAGGAGACAAGGTTCTCTACTTGGATCTTGCACACGTACCTCAAAAAACCAAGTTTCCCACTTATGTTGGATATTTGTGACTCTATAAGTGAAATAACCTTTTACTTCAAGTGAATGAGTCTTCTTTTACCAAGGAACAAAGAAAACATATTATTATGGGTGAATAGATGATGAAATAGTTGTACATATGTAAGATTCATTTTACTAACAATCCTTTCTTATATATAAGAAGGTAATTTGTGTTGGCTTTTCTAGATTAGAAGAAAATAATACTTTATTTTAATTATATAGTAGAAGTCTATTTTAATAAAATATAGGATATTCTTGAATTGATGGACACTCATAATGTTATTTAGGCCCCAATCTATATATATACATATTTAATTTTAAGGTTTTTTTTATTATTGGAGCTATGTTGCATTATTCATAGTAAACTTTGTCCTACTTCTCACATATATATATATATCTAATGCATCTCTTGGAAATTTGTATCATTGAATCAATAGCATAACATGAACAGAAATTTCACTATTTTAGTATCAATATTTCATCATTTCATTAATTTATCAACATCATTCATCATAATTTACATAGTCTTGGAACTTGAATAGTTAGAATTGAGGGTATTAACTATTTCACTCTTGTAGAACTCATTTTTCAATATTTTTTAGTGATTCTAAATTTATTTGAAAGTTATAAAAGGTGGTTACATTCAGCTAAAATTTCATATTAATATTTATTATGAATTGAGAGAAATTTGCTTTGCAATTTGGTAAATTTTTTGTCCCAAAATTTTACAAGAAAAATGATGGTAAATGATTGGATTATTTTTTCCATATACCACAACAATTTGATGTGATTCTAAATTTATTTGAAAGATAATATCTGTGAAAAGGTTTAGTTAAAATTTTAATTGGTGCTAGCACTACAGATGTGTTGCACCTCATCATCATCATCATTGGATGCTAGAACATTAATAGGAGCTCTTCTAGTAGAAAGCTTCACATGAAACTACAATGAAGTAGGTGGATGAGAGAAAGTGCTCTTTCTCTAATATGTGCTATGGTCCACTAGTCTCCATTGAGAAGAAGGTCCAAAGATGCTCTCCATGTCCTACTACTTAAAAGTCTATGGAACATTATCATGAGGGTGTGAGCTGGGTCTAGGCTGCTTGGGTGTAGGAATATCCCCTTGAACTCATGTGGCTAATGCATCAAGCTCTTTTGAATCTAATTTATTTACCAAGTCATATGCTTGAGATGGTCCAAATACTACCAAGTGTATATCTGGGGCTAGACAGTCCTTCTTACTATCTGATATGGGAGGAGTGGTATTTTCCTCAAATTGCTATCCATTCAAAGGAAGAGATACTCTAGCTTCATCCATTCTCTTATGAAGGTAAGAGAGGTTCTTGCTAGTCATTCTAATGGTATGAGCAAATAGCTTTAGCAACTTCTTAAGAGTGGATCTCATCTGGTTGCCAATTGATTTGGACATTCTCAATTGAGAAGAGGCCTAATATGGTGATGTAGATCCCTTCTTCCTTGAAATTTTGTAACCTAGTGCTAGGTTCTACCACCTCAACATGGGTGTAGCTCCTCTTCTTCAAATACTCACCGAGGATTCTCTTACCTTTAAGCAAAGGCATATCAGGAATGAAAACTCCTCAACAAATCAACAAACTAATAAGATGAGGCTACACATAGACTCTCCTCCTAGTAAAGAGACCTAACATGTCTCTGCATAGGATATGGCCCAAGTCTAGTGGCTACCTAGTGAGTAGATAATAAAGAACAAGGCTTGGATTATCAACAAGTAGCTATAGCTTCCTGCTTTTACAATAATATTATACATAACAATGAGGGAGAGGGTGAAAGCACCTAAGGTCATCTTACATCTAAAAAATTTTCCACTAACCAAGGATATAGATTTCCCATACAAAGCATCACAAAATTCATCATGAGACACATGGATTACACCATTTGTAAAAATATCATTCATAGATTACATAGTGATCATGTGAACATATACACTAGAAATTCCAATGATGGCATTTATAACTTGAGGGATGACTTTAATTAACAATTCACCAATAGTGGTAGTAAAAACACCAACACTAGCATTTGAAATAACAATATCGCTATAAAATTCCCTAATGAGAATTTCAGGGACACAAAACCTCATAGCAAGAAATGTCACCTAGTTTAATACTTGGAAAAATGCCATAAGTTCCTTTTCATGCCATTACTAAAAACAAAGGGATCTCTCAAAGATAATGGTAATAGAAAGAGTTATTTCAAATCTATGTTGGATAGTAGTGGAGTGAAACTGAGAGTAGGAGTTTGCAACACTAGAAGAAGCTTCTTTTGACTTCTTATTCCTTTTGGGAGGATCTCTGGACACTACAATCTTCTTATAGGCCATCAAGATGGAGGAAAAATACATAAATCATCACTATTGAAGAAGCCTTTGTCATCTACCCTCATTCATCTACATGTGGATGTGAAAAATGAGCGGAAATGAAGGATTGACTTTATGTAATCATGGCCATCAAGTATTTTTTATGAAAAGATAGACATCTATCTTGAATAGTAGATGTCTATGCTGCATTAATGCAAAACTCAAATAGAAATCTAGCTTGTGAGCTAGACATCCATGGGTAGATGTTAATATTTTGATGTAGGTGTTTAATGTAGACATCTATGAATAGACATCTTGGAAAGCGAAGGTTTATGGTATAACTACCATGGATTATAGTCTCAAAAGAAATTTTGAAGAAGATGAAGACTTACCTCTACTTACCTTGCTTGCTGATGGAAATGAAGATGTCTAAGAAGCTTTTGAATAAGGCTCTTCATTTGAAGTATCTCCTTTCATGCAAATTTCTTTAATTTCTAATGGTTGGATCCCTTTTATAAAATTTTTGATGCAGGTTCTTTTATTTTCTTCCTTTTGTTTAATTCTCAATACCTTTTTGTTCTCCCTGCCCTTTTGATTTATCTTGCATTTCTTCTTATCCTACAAGACTTTCTTTCTAGGTACATTTTGGTAAGACTAAGAAGTCTTATGTTATGACCATGTGTTCATGTGATAATATTTTAAATTACAATCTCATTGCTTATGCCCAAACCTATTATAATAGTAACATCTCACAATTTTATTTTGGTTAAAGTGATCAAACATTTGAGCTACTCTTTGTTTAAATGTAATATTAGTTGATGCTTAAATCTTTGGAGTAGTCTCATGTTTGAATGAATCTTATGTAGATGCTCCTTCTTGGTAGCATTCTGACCCACTTTTATCATGTGAACTTCTGCCTTGTTCTAGCATGATATGAAGGGATTCTTTCCCTTTGACTAGTCTTTCATTCACCAATTTGGTACCTACAAGTTCTTTTTTCATCTACTAACAAGGCAAGGTTAGTTTTTCCTTCTTAGCCTTTAGGTTTGAGTTTTCTTATAAGAGGTCTAAATATCTTGTATTAAGTAGAGATAAATCTTGATCTTTTTCTTTCACAACCCTTTTTAGTTTTATATAGATATTTTAAAAAGACAATAATTCATTGAACAATAAATCATACCTTTCCTCATCGATTTTAATTACTTTGTCCTCATCTTTGGTTGTGCACTCATCATTTTTGAGAGCCATATAGATGAGATGTGAATCCATCGTAGTATCATCAACCTCTTCTTCACTTTTTTCTCCATCATTCTAGCTAGTGTAGAAGATTTTCCTTTTTGTATCCACTTGATGAGTCACTTTTAGTTGGCTGCATTGATGAGGCCTCATTGAGACATCCTTGTCAACTAGGCCTCATCAACGAGGCCTAATCAACACATTGTATCATGCATTGATGAGGTCCCATTGACATAGTATTAATTTTTAGCTATAAATATGCATCTACTAGCTGCATTTATGGCATTAGAGATTATAGTTGTAGTGAAGCTCTTGTAGTTTTTTCATTTGAAAGTTAGAATTTTTCTCTGGAGTACCCACAATAGGAGTCATTGAGCATACAAATCCTTATTCTAGCATTGTTGTACCTAAGCACGATAGTGTGTGCAGTAATAAAGATGAGCTTTCTAATAAATCTTGCAACATTTTAGATAGATTAAATATTTTATTTATGCATTTAGTTTTTTTACTTATTTATTAAATGTTTTTAGTAATTAAGTTAATGAAGCGATTAAGTAAGATAGATTAAGCACATAAGTATGACCACTTCAAGCATAACATGTATTCACTTAGTAATCCCAGTAGCGTTATGGCTTGGTACAACCAGCAACATAGTGCTTAGTTGCCTAACAATGGATACATGGATTTAGGACATGTGCAGAAAGTGGAACCAGATGCTTATGTTAGGACTAGTTAGACATTAGTTGATTAGTTAAATTAAATTGGCTAGTCCAATCACTTTATTTCTCTTCAAGTACCGAAACCATAAAAATATAAAATGATAAAAATTAGATGCTTAAATTACACTTAACCATACTAAGGTACATCACAAGTGTAATTGGGAAGACAATGGTTGACCTTAAGGCAAGATTCACTTCCTAGAGGACTAATGCACTAGAAACGATAAAGTCCATGGAATTGAACCAAATCACACATGAATGCTTTGTGATTTGTATGGTTGGACGTAGGGGTACCTTGCTGCTCATCATTGGCACCATTGCTAGGTTTGTTGAAACATGTGTTATTTAGGTTTAGGTGAATACCATTAATATCATCGTATGAACCTCAAGGTCAATATCATTCCCAATATACATAGAATTATAAAAGCACACTGATGTTTTATTTTATACTGTACAATGTCTTCTTCTTCTAACAAGCATGAAGATGTCAAACCACTAGTCCCATAGGATTGCAAAGTGGTATATACTCATTTAGATGAGCTTTTTCCAAACTTCACCTTCATCCTACATTAGGATGAACAATTATGAAGGCATGATATGGAGGGCAACATCATCTTGTCCCCTAATTGATTTATGGTAGGGATGCTGTTTAAAACCCTTAAGAAGCTGGGCATAGTAGACCTTCACAAAGAATATGTTGTGGATGGTTATGATACTCGAAACTACTATCCCACTGAAACACAATGCAAGTGAGATTGATGTCAAGAGAAACTCCATGATGCTACGAAGGAAAACCATTTTACTAATCCCTTGTTCCTACTAGATCAAGATGACAACCTTTGAAGGTCCTCAGCATGAAGATTCTCCACCCTCTATTACTGGTGATGAGGATGTGAACTTGAACCTATGATCCATAATTCATAAAGGAGGTTTAGGAAAAAGTGAGGTAGGAACTCGAATAAGCATCACAATAGTGAGGGATCTAAGGATGGTGATCATAATAAGTGAAAAAGTGATGGTAGACACCACGGTGGCTATGGTGATCCACCTTTCTCTTCATCTTCTTAATGCAATTTTGAACATTTCTCTTCTTTTAACAGTTCTCATAGAAGCCACCATTGAAATAATCATGATGAAGGTGATCAACAAGACAATAATGACCATGAAGGCCACCAAGATCGAACGAGTGGCCAGAACCATCATCAACATCATTGATGCAGTGATGATGATGAGCCTCTATTAGCAACTCGAAGTATGCTCAACATTGCAGAGGTAGTTAAAATTCCAACCAAGCATGTGAAAGTTAGTGAGATTAAGCACTTAGACATGAATAATATTTTAAGATTTTAGGGGGCATACAACTCTAATCCACAAACACATCTACAATCTTTCCATGGTGCCTATTCCTTATAGAACATAGAGAATGAATGGTAGAAACTCAAGCTTTTCCCTATGACACTCATCAAGGAAGCTGAAGGTTGGTACCAGTATTTGGAGCCAAAGTCTATTCGTAGATGGAGTGCCATGTTGGAGCTATTCAACGACAAGTATTAGACATACTCTAGAGTGTCTAATCTAAGAAGGAAAATCCAAGGCTAGAAACAAGAAACACATGAACCCTTGGATGCCACCATAGGCAAATACTATTTACTCTTACATCAATGCCCTAGCCATGGTTATTCTTAGAGGATACAACTTCACCACATCATAGATGGGCTTCAAAGTAGAAAATAAAAGAAGTCTTGTGGTGTATGCCCAAGGGAGATTGTTTGAACTAAGAGCTCATCAGATCCAAAGGCTAATTAAGTAGGTAGAAAAAGAAGAAGGTGAGCTACAAAAAAGAAATAGTGTAGAAGAGTATAATAGGAACCCTTCCATTAGGAAATGGGAGGTTTGATTTTGTGACGAGGACAAGTCACCACTCGATAAAGTGGTAAATAGAAAAGCCTTGCTCATTCAAAAATATATTTCTAACATTTTACAAAGGCTGAAAAATTATGGGACTCTTTGGATAAAAAATTTCAAATTTCTATGAAAATCACTGAAGAATCCAAAGAGCAAAATGGTGATCATAATCACAGAAGGCAAAAAGAAAAGGAAAAAAGCTAAACGTGACTACTAAAGAGGTAAGGTTAAAGCTACAGCCATAGAAGAAGTTATGGAAATTGACTTTGATGATGAAACTAATTGTAACATCTATCAATACAAACATCAAAAGGGATGTTGCCCTATGGTGTCACACTTACAAGAGTCTAAGGTATATGCATTGAATCCTTGACTAGCACGTAGGCAAGAACCTAGATGATTGTTTTATACTCAAGGCAATCCAATGCATTTTCATCAATAGTAACAAACTTACTACCCAAGTGGAACTACTCTACAACCTTATTAATAATATCAATAGTGGTACCATCCACAATCATGGGAAATGCCACTACCAAGGTAGCAGTACCCTTATAGACAACCAGATCTATACAGGTACTATGTTTAGCAACCTGTCTCTTCTAGAAGTTCTACAAATCATACATCATTTTAGCATCACTATTACCCTCCAAAGTACCACTGAACATAGTCACCATCTACTCAAGGAAAAAACCCTTATCCATACCACCCACTACATCCATCTATACACACACCTCTACCTTGAACCTAGTTACCTCCTACTCCATCCATGCAAGGTGAGATTCCTTCATAGATGCAACAATAAAATGCTACGAGGGCTATACATTTACAACCAGATTTCTAGCCAAGTGGTCTAGATAATTGATTAAGAAAAAGACCTTTCTTCCAACCCAGTAGTCCTCTTCAGCCCTCACAATCTAGTCTAGCTTATCGTCTTGCATCTCCATCACCTTCATCTTCTACATCAAACACCTTTGAGTGTCCTTCAAACTAAGTGCTACCTAGGATTTGCATTGTAATGCTAACTCATGTTGTTTTCGATTGAATCAAAGTTAGCAACCTTTCCATGAAAAGATCTGACCCAAGAAGTCCACTCATTTATCTAAAGGTCACTAGACATGAGCCATGCAAGGATGTTCTTGACTATGGTTCTAGAGTTAATCTGATCTCCCATGACATGTATAAGGCTTAGAACCTACCACCTTCTAAGAAGAGTAACATTCATCTAGAATTAGAAAATCAGTCAATTACTATCTCTCTAGAACTAGTAGAGGACATTGTGACCATAGTTTGTGGGTGGTCCTATCCTACCAATTTTCTAGTGATCAAGGTGAACAACTACAAAAGTGACTTCTCCATCATTATGGAAAGGGCTTGGTTAAGCACGATAGACACATGTATGATCATAAGGAACCTAACTTTGAAAAAATCTAAGGAAAATGAACTAGGAAAGATTGAGAAGAAGCATATTCCATACATTATGTACAATGATAATGGGTGCAATTGTGTGTAAAAGATTTGATCAATTAGAAGTACACACATTAGAGCATGTAATCAATGTGCACAAAAAATTTACATACAAAGGTGTCTATACATAATAATCACAAAATAGAAGGGCACCCAATGGTTGATAGCTAACTTAGATAGCAGGACATTATGAATGGAACCAACTAAAAGCTTGACATATGCTTATGTTAAAGGCATGGACAAAATTGAACAAGTTCATTCCCAACTCCCTAATGAAGATGATGATACATGTTTGGGAGAGTTGAAAATCCCTGATAACTTTAAGCAAGAGCCTCTAGAGCTAAAAACTTTACTGACCAGTATGGACTATGTATTTCTAAACAATGGTAAATCGATCATAATTAATGCCAACCTTACTCTTGAATAAAAAGAAAAGTTGTTGAAGGTAGTTAATAAATGGCCAATATCCTTTTCTTGGTCATATCCAAAGCTAACAAGAATCGATCCAAAGAAATGCCAACATTGCATTTACACTGACCCAGCCATGAAGCCTAGAAGGTAACTATAGAGATGGCTAAATCCCAAGTTAAAGCAAATCATCAAAGAGAAAATTAAACAACTCTTCAAGATGGGGTTCATTTATCCCATTGTGAATAGTAAGTGGGTTAGCCCACTTGTAATTGTGCCGAAGAAGGATGGGAAAAGATGGGTTTGCATTGATTTTAGGTTGTTGAATATGGCAACATTTAAAGATCATTTTTCTTTGCCATTTGTGGGTCAACTATTAGACACCATATCAAGGCATTGGTATTATAGCTTCTTAGATGGTTATAGTGGCTATAACCAAATCCAAATTATGCTAGAAGATTAGGCCAAGACAACATTGACAAGTTCCTGGGAAACTTTTGCATATTGTAAGATGTCATTCGATTTATGCAATGCCCCTACAATATTTTAATGTTTGGTCATTAATATCTTCCAACAGTAGATTGGTAGTGGTGCAGAAGTCTTCATGGATGACTTTTCAACCTATGGAGCTACATATGAGCAAGCCTTGTATTGCCTAAAGCAAGTATTGAAGAGATGTGTTGAAACAAACTTGTAGCTCACTTGGAAAAAGAGCCATCTCATGGTACAAGAAGGCATTGTTCTAGGACACCAAATTTCAAAAAAAGAGATTGAGGTAGACCAAAAAAAGATAAGGGTCATCTAAGGAATAACATGCAAACTAGAGATCATTGAAGATGTTCGATCATTCCTTGGACACACTGGCTACTACTAGTGATTCATAGAGAATTTCTCTAAGATAATAAAACTATTGGTAGAGCTTACAAAGAAAGATGCATCTTTTATCTAAACCAAGGAATGTGAACATGCATTCCAATAATTAAAATATAAACTTGTAGAAACACCAATCCTATGAGCACCAAACTAATCCAGATCCTTCCATATCATGATGGATGCATATAACTATGCCTTGGGAGCAATGCTCATGCAAATGAATGATAAGAAACATCCATATTACATCTGTGCAAGCCAAAGAATTGTGGAAGCATAGTTAAATTACACCACCATGAAAAAGGAGTTAATGATAGTAATGTATCCTCTTGAAAACTTTAGGCACTATGTGCTTGATTACAAAGTATTTGTGCATACAAACCATAGTGCAATCCACTTCCTCATGAATAAGCCAATGGTGAGCCCTCATGTCATATGATGACTTGTGATCTTGTAGGAATTCGATCTCATGATGGTAGATCAAAAAGGGACTAAGAATGTGATTGTTGACCACCTTTCTTACTTAAGATTGCATAATAAAAAGGAGGAGAGCCCACTCTCTAATCAATTTCTAGACGAACTCCTCTTTACAAGAGCAATAAGTGAACAAACACCTACAAAAGTAGCATGGTACTATGACATCCTCACCTATCTTCTCACTCAAGAGATGCCATAAGATTTGGATTTTAGAAAGAAGTAATAATTTCTTCATCAGGTCAAATACTTCATGGAAATCAATAGACACCTCTACAAGGTGTGTGCTAATGGCTTGATTCATTGGTTTGTCCTTGACAAAGATCAGCTACATGTTCTTCAAGATGCTCACAGAGGGCCTTGTGGAGGCCACTATCTAGGGAGATGCATGACCATAAAAATCCTAATGGTAAGAGACTATTGGCCTACAATCTTTAGGGATGTCCACTAGTTTGTCAAGTCTTATAAACATTGTCAATGAGATAGGGGGATGACTACTTGCATGGAAGTTCCTCAATAGTGGATTTAGCAACTAGAACCTTCCAACATATGGGGCATTAACTTCATGGATCCCATCACATCTATGTCTAATGAAAAGGCATTTATTATAGTAGCTATTTACTACTACACAAAATGGGTAGAAGTAGTAGCAGTTACTAATTATACATCATCCACTACTACTAAATTTATATAACAAAATATTATAAATAGGTATGGGGTGCCATGTTCACTAATTTCTGATAATCGAACCCATTTCACAAGTGCCACTTTTAGAATATTAATACAATGCTTGGGGGTTGAACATAAACTAACAACACATTATCATCTTCAAGACAATAGTCAAGTAGAGGTAACCAACTAGGAGATCACAAAAATACTAACACAGACCATTAGCAAATATAGGAATCATTAGAGTACAAAGCTTAACAATGCTCTTTGGTCTTATCATTCAACATGGAAACCGTCTATTGGCTATTCTCCCTATATGTTAGTGTATGGGAAACTTTCAATGCTCTTGATTCAATCCAAGCTTCGTACACTATCAACACTATGATCTAAATCTTGACCTAAGTCTAGCACAAAACAAAAGATTGATCAACTTGAATGTGCTAGATAAAAATTGATTAGTGGCCCTATCCTTAAATGAGGTAAACAAGGCATTTAGAAAGCAACGTCATGACCTTAGAATTAGGAAAATAAAACTTCGAACAAGAGATAAGGTTCTCTATTAGAACCCCAAACATGTACCCCAAAAGAAAAACTTCCAAACATTGTGTGAGGAATCTTATATAATTGATCAAACCTTTTTATTTAGGTTCATGATAATCTACAAATATAAAAGCCCAAATAAAAAGCAATTGGTAAACATCCAACAAATAAAAACTTTCCTCAAACCTAAATAGGCTAGTGCAATTATCACCTTGACGAATGAACAACCATGTTCCATTTTTTGGATCTCTTCCTTCCAACTTAGTCATGGGTGAGATGGCCATTCATGCTAACCATCAATATGGCTTCTTAGTTTTTTTCTACTTTTTATTTTCTATGTTTTTAATTTTACAAGTTATTTATTTTATAAATTTTTGGATTTTCAAATTTTTCTAATTTTTCACTATCATTAGTACCTTTGAATCTTTCTTGACTATTTTATACTTTCTTATATATTTTACTTTGTTTTGTTTGGTTCAAGTGTGATATTTTCTTATTTTTGCTAATAAAATTATTTTATTATCATAGGACATAGTGCCACTATTGTTGTTTACTAATGATGGTTTGTGCTTAATGTTATGATTGTCGATGTCTGGTTTCTATTTTTGAATTATGATGTCTAATGACTTTGACATGGTTTATTTTTCATGGAATAGGCAGTGAGTCCATGTCATCTATTCATTTGATAAACTCTATGATTTTCCTTATTTTTGGAATTTGAGATCCCTTCTATT
Source organism: Gnetum montanum (assembly GCA_015680685.1). Taxonomy (NCBI): domain Eukaryota; kingdom Viridiplantae; phylum Streptophyta; class Gnetopsida; order Gnetales; family Gnetaceae; genus Gnetum; species Gnetum montanum. The sequence continues at coordinate 17,702 of MNCI01024827.1, forward strand.
AAAGAAATTTTTAATTAATCGGTGACCTTGGTAGTTTCGAAATTAGGAAGGATTCAAAAGTTTGTAAAGGGTGTGACTTCAAGGGCACTTAATACTCTTTGTACTCTTCTACTTACTTGAGTGCTTGAGTGTTTTCTATGAACTTCTTATTGTTCCATACCACCCACTAATAGGAACTCAAATAAGTCTTTCCAAGGTGTGGTTCCCATCCAAAAATTCAAAAAAATGATGAAAATTTAAAGCACACCACTTAGACACAAATAAGTCCTTGCATAGTGTGGTTTCCATCTTTAAAAAATGGAAATTCAAAACACACCCCTTGGACAAATAAATGGGCTACAAGCATTGGTTATGGGACTCGAATGACATGCACCTATGCCTAAAGGTCCCCTCTAAGTAAGGCCCTCTCTCTCACTTCCTACTTTTTTTTTCTTCTCTTTGTGGAATGGTGGTTGTTTTGTGGAAGCACTCTTGTGTTTCAAGTGAGTGGATCAGTCATAGAGTGGTGATGCAAAGTCACTAAAAGTGGATAGTTTTGGTCTAGACTAAGCATGGATCTTCTTAGGTCATTTTAAATACAACTTCCACAAGGGACTTCTTATGACCTCAATTTGGAACTCCATTCCACATTCTTTATCATCCATCCATGCTACCATAACCCACCTCTCTATTGTGTTCTATGTTATTCTCTATGTCTTAGTCTAATGTGTTGGAATTCTTAAGTAGCTTCTTTCTAGTTGGTCCTTAACTTGTCATGTCATTAAATCAACTATGGGGCCCATGAAATCTTCAGTTGAGGTTATGCAAGGACAAAAAGGTAATGAGCCTACTATGCGAAGGACCCACTTACATAGCTCTTAGTCTTGTTAGTTAATGTCCCTTACCTTTTACATTACCACAATCCTATCTTTCGCATATTCCATTAGTTACTCCACTTAGTGCTCTTTAACCTTTTATTTCATTCATCTCCCAAATTAATTTTTCTTTATTTTTTAAAATTTATGATCTTCAACACCCTCTTCTCATGTTTCATATTATTCTTAGCCTTTTAAGCTTTCATTTGATACTAATTTCACTCAGAAACTCCTTGTATTTTACAAGTTTGACCAAAGTCAATGGTTATTAATGGTGGTCAACAACTACATCAAAGAGGCCTCATCGATGTAGCTAACCATGTTGACAAGGCCTTATTGATGAGGCCTCACTGATGTAACCCAAAAACCCTATATATACCATTGAACATTTTGCATTTTTCTTTTGTCATTTGCTCATAACACACAAGGACTTTTTGTAATTTTTTAGAGCTCAAAACCTTCTAGAGCCCATAACTTCCTAACTGTTTGTCCAAATCACTTCATTTTTTGATCCTACACTTACTAGAGGTAAGATCTTTATCGTGGGGGCCACAAACCTTAAGGTTTCTAATGAAAAATTTTGAAAAGTTTTTCTAACTTTCCCAAAGGGTTAATAAACTTAATAACATATAAACATCAACTTTTTCGACAGTTAATGCTTCCAACAATCTCTAAGATGATTTATTAATGATAAAAGATAAATAAATAATAATTGAAATAACTAAATCAACCATAATCACAACTTAGCCAAGTTTAACTATCATTAAGAGATAAAGGTATCTCAATTACTTTAAGTTACACAATGATTTCTAACTCATGATTACTTTAAGTTACTAGATGGCACCAAAACAGAAATTCCTATAGGAAGAAAAACCCTCTCAACTATACGAGAATTAGTGTAGAGCTAAAAGGGGCCAACAAGAATAGGCCCAAGAATCACCAGAAGCAACCCATGTAATAGGACCTCTTCATGAGGAGCCCAAAGTAGAATCTATTTAATAGATTCCAAAAGAAGAAGTGTTGATTAAACAATGAAATTGAGAAGAAGTGCTTGGAACCATGCCAAGGCTTGAGGTCACTTTGACTTAGGCTTCCCTAGACATCATCAAGTCCCAAGAGATCCAATGGTCAATTTTTCAAGAGATCAACTTCAGGCCATTCCATGAAAAAGCTCTAATGGATGTTAAGACCAAGTTGTGAACCTTTCCCATGTGGTCAATAATCACATCTAGTGGAGAATGATACATGGGAGAGACATATCTCTTTTGGAGTAATAAAATTCTAGGATCCATTGTTAAAATCAAGAACATTCAAGTGTCCTACTCGGCAAAAGCTATCACATAGGCACTTGGATTGCTTGACACTAGAACATAGCTAGTAGAACTATCCATGAAGGGTGACCCTAAGGCTAAGAGGAAGTGGACCTAGTGATGCCATAGGGTTAACCATAAGTAGTATGATGCGCTCACACTAAAAAAGCAAATTTATTTCAAAATTATGGCCTATCACCTTAATCCAAAGATGAGGTTAAGCAAGGTAACCGCTTTCTCCACTTGGGCATGCACTACTCTACGTAAAAACTTTCTTGTCAACCTCCCAAAATTGATCTACTTAGAGATCAATAAGTTCTTCAAAGAAAATGAATGTGGAAGGAAAACCCTATCCTTTTTGTGCCTCATCCAAAATCTCTACAAAAGGGCATACATCGTTCACTACTCTAATGATACCATTAAGCATGATCCTTTGGCCTCATGGTCCAAGATCATGAAAAATAGGCACTAGTAATGATCCAAGAAGAGGAGTAGCTACCACCACCACCCACTTAAGAAATAATGTCAAAGTCCCACACAACCATTAAGCATCTATACAAAATTCAAGAACAACGCTTGATTGAATAGGAGCAATGTGTAGGAATGAGTAAGGTAGATCCATCTATATACCGACCAACAATGAGTCACCTTAATAAGATGGCCTAAATAGTTAGTCAGGTAGAGAGGGGTGGTCCAATTTTCTTTGCACAACAAACACAGTTGCTTACAAGGTCAAATCCCAATGCTCAAGAGGTGACAATGTTCTTATTTCAACATCATCTATTCCCAAAGATCTCTGGGAATGCCATCACCTTCTTGATGCATTTGGAGGAAAGTAAAGGGGCAACTATCTGTGGCATTGAATACATCTACGACATCTGCACTACATGTATATGAACTTCAAGATGTGTAGATGTTCGTAGGCATGGTCAATGGAAAGTTAAATGTAGCCCAGCATGAAGAATTGCTAGAACGATTGGTAGGAACTAGGCAACCAATTCTAGATATCTTTGATTTTCTAGAAGACATCATTACAACCCAATCAAAGCTACTAAATGTAAGGGGAAAATGCATTATCTTGAAGGGGCAACTCAAATTGGATCAAGAATGAAATCAATACTTGTTCGTGGAGGTTGCCAAACTATGTGCTCAACTTGTAGATCCTACGATTCTTAGCCTAGTAGTAACAAGAGATGAAGCTTTTTAACAACTTCAAGAATGATTGTAGAAGGCTAAGAAGGAGGTAGTTATGGTCATCTTCAACTAGTCCATAGTTAAAAACATGTATTCAATTTAGAAGGACTTGATATAGATGTGCTAGGAAAACAAGACCTTGACAACACAAAATTATTACCTACAAAATGTTGATGCTCAAAAGCACTAGATGCAAAATTTATTCATCAATTGTAGGAGCAACTTGCTAGGGTGAACATAAAATTAAGGAGATTGACCATAGAAAACTAAAATCTATTAATGAAAGAACTATGTGCCTTACACTAAAAGTCTATAATCAAGATCACTGCCTAGAAGAATGAGGTCCTCAAGTACAAAAAAGTGAAGAATCACTATAGAGACTAGGTTTTCTTGTAGAAGGAAGTAATTGAAAAAAACATTTAGATGGCAAAGGTGAAAATGAATGTAGCCCTCCAACAACTCCAATAGGAAAGAGAAATGTGGCAACCCATCATTGATGGGATTGACACCTACAACAAAGTGGAGATCCACTTAAAGGATTTGCAAATCGAAGAGATGACAGAGTATATAGAGTTGGCCAATCTCTGATATGCAAACCTAACAATGCTGACTATTGGACAACCATGGTCAGAGTTGGAGAAGTAAGTGGCTAGCTCATATCTATTATATAAGGTTGAGTTCAAGCACCATAAAGACACCAAGTAGAAGCTTTAGACTACAAATGCTAAACTCAAAGTTTTCAAAGCATGATTTAGAGATCAATAATCAATCACTAGGAACCTAGCCAAATGGATGCATGACTATAATGAGCTAAAGGACACAGTCAAGGCATTTGACATTGAATGCAAATAGTTTGGTAGCTAGTTGATTAATACTAATGAACTGTTTTCAATAATCTTGTGTCCCTGAGATGTGATCGTTCCAACCAACATTGACGAACCTACATGGATAGTGCATGATCCCAGAAGTAAGGAGGAGAAAATGAAAGCACCACTGGATGCTTTTTGCATCCCACCTAAAGTTGCAGTAGCAGCAAGATAGCCACAACCACCTCAACCATTTCTTATGCATGAAGCAAATGAAGGTTCCCCAAAGCGTCAAGAGCCACCATTGGCTAGGATTGTCTGATCTTCTACACCACACTTCACATCATCAAGGAACATGCTATTTGATTTTGAAGGTTTGTGTCATGGTGTTCAATTTTCTATCCTAAACACCATTGTTTTTTATAATGTGTTGATATGTACACTCGATCATTTAATTTTTTATCAAGTTAGTTGGTTTATTTTGTTTCAACAAAGTTAATTAATAATCCCATACCTTCCCAAATTTTTTATAAGAACTTGAGGCTAGGTTTTCATTTAGTCATGGAGATATAATGAGTTGCTTTTGGTTGGCTGGATCGATGAGGCCCTGCAATAAGAGTCATTAAGTGTATGGATTTTTATTCGAGCACTATTTTACTTGAGCACGATAGTCTATGTAGTAGTAATAAAGACAAGCTTTCTAATAAACCTTATAGCATTCTAAATAGATTAAATATTTTATTTATGCATTTAATATTTTCAATTATTTATTAGCTATTTTCAGTAATTAAGTTAATGAAGTGATTAAGTAAGATAGATTAAACATGCAAGTAGAAACACTTCGAGCATAATATGTATTTGATTAGTAATCCTAGCAATGTTATGGCTTGGTACACCTTGTAGCATAGCACTTGGTTGCCTAGCAGTGGATACATGTGTTCAAGATGTGTGCGGAATGTGGGATTAGATGTTTATGTTAGGACTAGTTAGACATTAGTTGATTAGTTAAATTAAATTAGTTAGTCCAACCACTTTATTTCTCTTCAAATACTGAAACCATAGAAATACAAAATGATAAAAATTAGATGCCTCAATTACACTTAACCATACTAGTGTACATCACAAGTGTAATTGGGAAGACAACAATTAACCTTAAGGCAAGATTCACTTCCTTAAAGACTAGTGCACCGGAAACAATAAAGTCTACAGAATTCAACTGGATTGTGTGTGAACACTTTGTGATTCGTATGGTTGGACGTAAGAGTACCTCGCCACTCATCACCACTTTATTCTTATCTGTTCATTGCAACTTGCTAGTGTTAGGACATTTAGAGACCACATGGCCTTTTCCATCACATACCCAACATTCTATGGGACATGCATCAAAATTTGAATTCATAGAATTTTTATCTTTTCTTTTATCTTTGGATTGATTTGATACTGGTGGGTTGAAGCTTCTCCCTTTCCTAGCAAGGAGTCTTTGAACTCTTATTGATAGAGGAGATATTTTTTCTTCACTATTTGTTTCTTGTTCAACCTACTCCTTTTCTTTTAATGTTAATTCTCCTTCACTTAAGCAATTCATCTCATAAACAATTAGAGAACTGCAAAGCTTCTAAAATATAAGGACTAAAAAGTCACTAATTTCTTCCATAGCTTTGACATTGGGTTTGAACTTAGGCTGTAATGTTCTAATCATTTTTATAGTTACATCACTTTTAGGAAAGTCCTTACCTATATGCCTAATTGCTACAAAAAGATCATTTTCAATCAAGAAATAATCCTTAATATTTTTACCTTCCTTCACTTTAAGTATGTCATATTCACTTTGCAAAACTAAAATTTTTTATTGTTTAACTACAGATGCCCCCTCATAGGTAGCCTCTAAGGTTTCCCAAATTTCCTTAGTATTCTTACACTTAGCTATTCTATTAAATTTATATTTATTTAATGCACAATATAAACAATTTTTTTCTTTATAATCATACATAAACTTATCTTTTTCTTCAATCATCCATTTGTTCCATGGCTTGAGAACTTTTGAGGCACTATCGATAGGTAGTAGGTAGCCTTCAAGGATTAACTTCCACACTTTGAATTACATGGAATCAAAAAAGCCTTGCATCCTTGCCTTCTAATATGCAAATTCAAACCCATCAAAAATTTATGGCTTTATGTAGGATGTCCTTTCCATAGTTTACTCTTGAAAGTTAAAGCATGAACTTGAAAGTATTGGGCTCCAATACCAATTGTGGATTGAGAATTTAGAAAGAGGGTTAAATAAGTTTCCAAATTAAAAATGTGCTAGCCATAAAAACACACCAAATTTTACATGATTTCTCAACTTGGGTATGTCCACACTTAGAGGGTAGAATCCATGCATGCTTTCAGACTTTGTTTCTTCTAAAATGTGATTTGAAGGAAACTACTCCCTATATAAGCATTAAGATCTACTATAGAGTGTTTCATTTCTACAAAACCACTTAATTCCACATGGTCTTAACAAGCTCAAAATGTGGTTTAAAGGATCCCATAACTTTTACAAAATTAAGCTGCACTCTAGTGTGTTTTGACATCACAAAACCACACAAACCCACAAAATCTTAACAAGCTTAACAAGGATGTATTCTTACAAGAAGCACATTCACCCCATAGGGCTATAAGAAAGAAAGAAAAGAACATGGAAGGAGTGTAACTAAATTTATAGATCCTTATACTTAAAGCTCAATACAATTACAATTAAGCAAATGATGTTACAATAAAGAGAAAAAATAGAATTTCTTAGAATAACCAATGATACAGCTTTTTGTGAATAGTTCTTGCAAAATTTTTCAAGATTTTGACATTATTTTATAGCCTCAAAGTTTTAAAAAACTCCTTAGAATTTATGTAATGACTACTAATCAAGTAGGGTAAATGTCTACTTCGAAGTCTAGACATCTATCTGAGATTGCTCTCAATGTAGAAGAGACATCTACCTAGCAAGTGAGACATCTATCGTGAGACATCTACTATGGAAGATAGATGTCTATTATTTTCTAAAGACATCTACTTAAATTTTTAACTTTGAGGTCTAAGATAATCTCTTGTCAATTTTTCTTTTTGATAGTCGTCAGAGCATCTTCATTTAATTTGTAGACTTCATTTTCATTCATGCTCTCATTTTGCCCATACCTCAGATCACTACTACCACTCTCCCAAATATCATCAATTACAACCTTTGCTATGGGATCACCATCTCACACCTCTTACCCTTCATCATATCCTCAATATTCTCATACTTCCCTCCATCATATTTCACTACCAACAACACAAGAGGGTTTGGCACCACAACATCAATGAAAGAATACCACTTCTGTTGTGAGCATATATGGAAATGATCATGTTAGTAGATCTCCTCTGAAATCTAGGAAATGTCTATTCTATAGGATGGTTCCTACTCATGTGAATAAGATGTGTAGATCTACCAGCTCATCAAAACTAGCACAAGACCATTCTAGTGAAACACCCTTCCTTGCCAAAATAATATCTCCCAATCCTATGCAAGGACCAACAATTGTCACTACTCCAAGACAAATGTAAAATATAAACCTATCATTGAGGAGAGATAGAACGTTCCATGCATTACTAGTAATAAAAAAGGGTGCAACTATGGGCTAAAGGCTCAAAGTGTTCATTCAACTCCTACACCAACCCATAGCAAATATAAGGAACAAGAGTGTGTGTGAAACTGGGTCTGCAAAATAGCCACTAAGCTAAAGAACACCTAGTGGCTCACAAATGAGAATGCCAAATTGTTCAAATAATGCATGGAAGCATATAATCTGCTTAGTAGTTCTTGTCCCAACCATGAACTCATTCGTGGGGGAGATNGCTTAGTAGTTCTTGTCCCAACCATGAACTCATTCGTGGGGGAGATGGCCATCCATGCTAATCAATCAAAGTGGCTTCTTAGTTTTTACACTTTTTTGTTGTTTTTACCTTTATCTATTTTATCTTTCTTGGATATTTTATAGTTTCTTTTATATTTTACTTTATTTTGATTTGGTTTTTCTTATGTTTTTCTAATGTTTATTTTTCTCTTCTTTATTGCCAACAAGACATAGTGATGCTATAGCTATTTGCTAATGGTGGTTTATACTTAATGTTATTTGATTGCTAATGTTTGGATTCTATCTTAGAATTTTGATGGTTGATAACTAAGGCATGATTTCTTTTTCATAGAATAGATAGTAAGTCCACATAATCCACCCATCCACAACACTCTATGATGTTCCTTGTTTTGGAAATATGAGATCCCTTTCCTTAATGAAACTTTAACAAACATGTGACCTTGGTAGTTTTCAAACTTAAAAAAGATTAATTGGATTGATAAGGGTGTGACTTCAAGGGGACATGATGCTCTTTGTACTTTTCTACTCTCTTGAGTGCATGAGTATTTTTCATGGGTTTATTATCATTTCACTATCAATCAATAATAGGAATTTAAAAGTCATTGCATGGTGTGGTTTCCATCCAAAAATCCATAAAAATATAAAATTCAAAAAAATATATGGGAATTCAAAGCACACCCCTTAGAAAAAACAACAAGCTACAAACACTAATTATGGGATTGGAAAGATATGTTACCCATGACTAAAGGTCCCCTCTAACTACAACCCTCTCTTACTTTCTACTTCTCTTTTCTTCTATTTTAGGAACTATGATTAGTCTGTGGAAGCATTCTTATGTCTCGAGGAGATGGACTAGTCTTAAGAGAATTGACGTAAATTCACAGGGAGTGGTTGGTTTTGATCTAGACTAAGGATGGACTTTATCAAATCATTTAACCACAAAATCCATCAGGGACTTCATGTGACCATGACATGGAACTACATTACACTTTCTCTCTCATCCACCAATGCTTTCTACCATTTACCTCACTACTAATTTTCCATGTCTTGTTCAATGTATTACTTTGATATGTTAAAATTTTTAGGTAGATTCTTCTAAATTTGGTCTTTAACTCTCTACAACCATTAATCAACCATGGGGTCCATAGACTCCTTGGTTTGAGGATCTGTAAGGGCAAAAAGGAAATGAGCTTGCTATGGGAAGGATCCACTTGCATATCTCTTGGTTAGGTTAGTTAAGTTCCTTATCCTTAGGCATTTTCTTAATGAAATTCTTTATGTGCTCCATCAGTGGCATCTAATTGTTCTCTCCTTAATGGCATTTCTCCAATAAAACTTCATTATCCAACCCAAAATCTGTGCATAATCTAAATCCTCTTCATGCATTTCATCATGTTCATGGCTTTCCTGGCTCTCTAAAGACCCCAATTTCATGCTTAAACTCCTTATATTTTTTTGAATTTTTCAAAGGTAAAAAATTTTCTCCCTAGGCTCCGTAGAAAGGATCCCATTTATGGAGTCGATCATGTAGAAGAGACCCCATTAACATGACCTTGTCAATAGGACCACATCGATGCAAGATAAAAAGTTTATAAATACATTGTCACACTTAGCAATTTTTCACATTTAAGCTCAAATGAGGGGTTTGCCACATTAACATGTACTTGCCTATAAATGTGCACCTACCCATCACATTTATGGTAATATTTTCATAGTTATAATAAAGCTCTTATAGTTTTTTCCTTTGAGAGTTAGCATATGTTTTTAGTGCCCACAGTGGGAGTCAAAGAAGTGTACAAATCTTTATTCGAGGACTAATGTACTTGAGCACCTTAGTGTGAATGGTAATAAAGATGAGTTTTTGTAATCAAACTTTGCAACACTTGAAATAGATTAATTGTTTTCTTAAACATTTAATATTTAAGCAATTTACTTCAATGTTTTTAAGTAATTATTTAATATTGATTAAATAGCAAACATAAGTACAACCACTTCAAGCATATATTTAATGCTTAGTAATTCCAATAGCGCTTAACACTTGGTAACCCAATAGTGCTATAATGTGTTCAAGATGTGTACAAAAAATGGGAACAAATGCTTATGTTAGGATTAGTTAAGTATTAGCTAGCCATTAAATTAGCTAAATATTTAATCACTTTATTCTTATTCTTAGGTGACTTAATTCATAAATGATAAAATGATAAAAATCATAGACTTTAGTTACACTTAATCATATACTTACACTTCACAAGTGGAACTAGAAAGATAACAATTGCAATGGTTAGA
>MNCI01024833.1:0-41001 GCA_015680685.1 Gnetum montanum
TCCTTTTGATCCCTCCTCTATTTTCCTTATATTAATTTCCTAATTGCTTTGCAGAAACTTAAGAGAAACTAGAAAATGAATCTACTAAACCTCTTTAAAAACACTTATAGTTTACTCCAACACATGGAAAATTAGACCGCTCTTTTCGATCCCTCCTTTATTTTCTTTATATTAGTTTCAAGATTTTCTAACTACTAAACCTCCCAAATAACACTTGTGTTTTACTCCAACACATTCACTATTCTCTAACTACTAAACCTCTCAAATAACATTTGCATTTTACTCCAACACATGGAAAACAACATCTCTCCTTAATATTTAGAAGGAAGATTCAAATTTTTTGCCATTAATTTAAGCATAGTGCTTATAGTAGTTACTTTCAAGATTTTCTAACCACTAAACTTTCTAAATAACACTTGTGTTTTACTCCAACACATGGAAAATAGTGTCTCTCATTTTCATCCATCATTTATTTTCTTTATATTATGTTTTCCTAATCACTTTACAAAAGCTTAAGAGAGGTCAAGAAATGAAACTGCTAAACCTCCTAAATAACTCTTGCATTTTATTTCAAAGCATGGAAAATATTTTTTAATTAACACATGTTATGTAATAGTTAATAGTTGGAAAGAAGATTACAATTTTTTGCCATTAATTGAATCATAGTGCTTATAATAGTTACATTGTTTCAAGATTTTTTGATTGGTAAACCTTCAAAATTACATTTGCATTTTACCCCAACACATCGAAAATAGTGTCTTCCCTTTTCATCCACCTTTGTTTCCTTTATATTATATTTTCATGTTTCAAGACTTGTAAATTGCTAAACCTGCTCAATAACACTTGCGTGTTACTCCAACACATGGAAAATAGTGTATCTCATTTTTATTCCTTCTTTTATTTCCGTTATATTATATTTTCCTAATATCTTTGTAGAAACTTAAGAGAAACTAGAAAATGAAACTGTTAAACCTCATAAAAACACTTGTAGTTTACTCCAATGCATGGAAAATCACATCCATCCTTTCCATCCCTCCTTTATTTTCTTTATATTAGTTTCAAGATTTTCTAACTATTGAATCTCTAAAATAACACTTGCGTTTTACTCCAACACTTTCAATATTCTCTAACTACTAAACCTCCTAAATAACACTTGCATTTCACTCCAACACATGGAAAACAACGTCACTCCTTAATAATTGTTTGCCATTAATTTAAGCATAGTGTTTATAGCAGTTATTTTCAAGATTTTCTAACCACTAAACCTCTTAAATACCACTAGTGTTTTACTCCAATGCATGGAAAATAGTGTCTCTCATTTTCATCCCTCCTTTATTTCCCTTATATTATGTTTTCCTAATCACTCCACAGAAGCTTAAAAGAGACTAGAAAACAAAAATGCTAAACCTCATAAATAACTCATGCATTTTATTGCAATGCATAAAAAATATTTTTTAATTAACATGAGCTATGTCATTGCTAATAATTAGAAAAAAGATTAAAATTGTTTACGATTAATTCAAGATTTTCTAACCATTAAACCTTTTAAATAACACTTGTGTTTTACTCCAGCACATGGAAAATAGTGTCTCTTATTTTCATCCCTTCTTTATTTCCCTTATATTATGTTTTTGTAATCGCTCCACAGAAGCTTAAGAGAGATCAGAAAATGAAATTACTAAACCTTGTAAATAACTCTTGCATTTTATTGCAAAGCACAGAAAATATTTTTTAATTAAAATGTGTTATGTAGTAGTTAATAATTAGAAAGAAGATTAAAATTGTTTGCAATTAATTCAAGATTTTCTAACCACTAAACCTCCTAAATAACACTTGTGTTTTACTCCAACACATGGAAAATAGTCTCTCATTTCATCCCTCCTTTATTTCCCATATATTATGTTTTCCTAATCGCTCTATAGAAGCTTAAGAGAGACCAGAAAATGAAACTGCTAAACCTCCTAAATAACTCTTGCATTTTAATGCAAAGCATTGAAAATATTTTTTAATTAACACATTTTATGTAATAGTTAATAATTAGAAAGAAGATGAAAATTTTTCTCCATTAATTGAATCATAGTACTTATAATAGTTACTTAGTTTCAAGATTTTCTAATAGTTAGACCTTCTAAATTACACTTGCATTTTACTCCAACACATGGAAAACAACATCTCTCCTTAATAATTAGAAAGAAGATTAACATTTTTTGCCATTAATTTAAGCATGTGCTTATAGCAATTAGTTTCAAAATTTTCTAACCACTAAACCTCCTAAAGAACACTTTTGTTTTACTCCAGCACATGGAAAATAGTGTCTCTCCTTTTCATCCATCTTTTATTTCCCTTATATTATGTTTTCTTAATCGCTCCATAGAAGCTTAAGAGAGACCAGTATACGAAACTGCGAAACCTCCTAAATAACTCTTGCATTTGATTAGAAAGCATGGAAAATATTTTTTAATTGACACATGTTATGTAATAGTTAATAATTAAAAAGAAGATTAAAATTGTTTGCGATTAATTGAATCATAGTGCTTATAATAGTTACTTAGTTTCAAGATTTTCTGATTGCTAAACCTTCTAAATTACACTTGAATTTTACTCCAACACATGGAAAATAGTGTCTCTCCTTTTCATCCACCTTTATTTCATTTATATTATATTCTCATGTTTCAAGACTTTTAAATTGCTCAACCTTCTCAATAACACTTGAATTTTAGTCCAACACATTTAAAAAAGTGTACCTCCTTTTTATCCCTTCTTTATTTCCCTTATATTATATTTTCCTAATTTCTTTGGAGAAACTTAAGATAAATTAGAAAATGAAACTACAAAACCTCTTAGAAAACACTTGTGGTTTACTCCAACACATGGAAAATCGTAGCCCTCCTTTCCATCCCTCCTTTATTTTCTTTATAATAGTTTCAAGATTTCTAACTACTAAACTTCCCAAATAACGCTTGTGTTTTACTCCAATGCATTCAATATTCTCTAACTGCTAAACCTCCTAAATAACACTTGTATTTTACTCCAATACATGGAAAATAATGTTTCTCCTTAACAATTAGAAGGAAGATAAAAAATTTTTGCTGTTAATTTACCATAGTGCTTATAGCAGTTAGTTTCAAGATTTTCTAACTGCTAAACCTCCTAAATAACACTTGTGTTTTACTTCAACACATGGAAAATAGTGTCTCTCATTTTCATCCCTTCTTTATTTCCGTTATATTATGTTTTCCTAATCGCTTGACAAAATATTAAGAGACACTAGAAAATGAAACTACTAAACTTGCTAAATAACTCTTGCATTTTATTCCAAAGTATGGAAAATATTTTTTAATTGATGCATGTTATGTAATAGTTAATAACTAAAAAGAAGATTAAGATTGTTTGCAATTAATTGAATCATAGTGCTTATAATAGTTACTTAGTTTCAATATTTTCTTATTGCTAAACCTTCTAAATTACACTTGTATTTTACTCCAACGCATGGAAAATAGCGTTTCACCTTTTCATCCACCTTTGTTTCATTTATATTAAATTTTCATGTTTCAAGACTTTTAAATTGCTAAAATTGCTCAATAACACTTGCGTTTTACTCCAACACATGGAAAATAGTGTATCTCATTTTTATCCCCTCGTTTATTTCCCTTATATTATATTTTCCTAATTGCTTTGAAGAAACATAAGAGAAACTAGAAAATGAAACTACAAAACCTCTTAAGAAAATAAATTTTAGCTTACTCCAACAAATAGAAAATTGCACTTGTCATTTTCATCCCTCCTTTGTTTTCAAAATATTAGTTTTAAGATTTTTTAACTATTGAACCTCCTAAATAACACTTGTGTTTTACTCTAATGCATTCAATATTCTCTAACTACTATACCTCCTAAATAACACTTGTTATTAATTTACCCATACTGCTTATAGTAGTTAGTTTCATGATTTTCTAACCAGTAAACCTCCTAAATAACACTTGTGTTTTACTCCAACACATGGAAAATAGTGTCTCTAGTTTTCATCCCTCCTTTATTTCCCTTATATTATGTTTTCCTAATCGCTCTACAAAAGCTTAAGAGAGACAAAAAAATGAAATAGCTAAACCTCATAAATAACTCTTGCATTTTATTTATAAGTATGAAAAATATTTTTGAATTAGCATGTGTTATGTAATAGTTAATAATTAGAAAGAAGATTAATTATTTTTTTCATTAATTAAATCATAGTACTTATAATAGTTACTTAGTTTCAAGATCTTTTGATTGCTAAACCTTCTAAATTACTCGTGAATTTTACTCCAACACATGAAAATATGGTTTTCATGTTTCAAGACTTTTAAATCAGTCAACCTCCTTAATAATACTTGCATTTTACTCCAACACATGGAAAATAATGTATCTCCTTTTTATCCTTCCTTTATTTCCCTTATATTATATTTTCCTAATTTCTTTGCAGAAACTTAGAGAAACTAGAAAATGAAACTATTAAACCTCTTTAAAAACACTTGCAATTTACTCCAACACATGGAAAGTCTCACCCCTCCTTTCATCCCTCATTTATTTTCTTTATATTAGTTTCAAGATTTTCTACCTATTGAACCTCCTAAATAACACTTGTGTTTTACTCCAATGCATTATATATTCTCTAACTACTAAACCTCCTAAATAACATTTGCATTTTACTCCAACACATGGAAAGCAACGTCTCTCCTTAATAATTAAAAGAAAGATTAAAATTGTTTGTCGTTATTTTAAGCATAGTGCTTATAGTAGTTTCAAGATCTTCTAACCACTAAACCTCCTAAATTACACTTGTGTTTTACTCCAACCTAAGGAAAAATAGTGTCTTGTTTTCATCCCTCCTTTATTTCCCTTATATTATGTTTTCCTAGTCGCTCTACAAAAGCTTAAGAGAGACTAGAAAATGAAACTACTAAACCTGCTAAATAAATCTTGGATTTTAATTGATGCATGTTATGTAATAGATAATAATTAAAAAGGAGATTAAAATTGTTTGCCATTAATTAAATCATAGTGCTTATAACAATTACTTAGTTTCAAGATTTTTTGATTGCTAAACATTGTAAATTACAATTCAATTTACTTAAACACATTGAAAATAGTGTCTCTTCTTTTCATCCACCTTAGTTTTCTTTATATTATATATTCATGTTTTAAGAATCTTAGATCGCTCAACCTCCTCAATAATACTTGTGTTTTACTCTAACACATGGAAAACAGTGTATCTCTTTTTATCCCTCCTTTATTTCCCTTATATTATATTTTCCTAATTACTTTGCAGAAACTTAATAGAAACTAGAAAATGAAACTACTAAACCTCTTAAAAAAGCACCTACGGTTTACTCTAATACATGGAAAATCACACTCCTCCTTTCTATCCCTCCTTTATTTTCTTTATATTAGTTTCAAGATTTTCTTACTGAACCTCCTAAATAACACTTATGTTTTACTCCAATGCATTCAATATTCTCTAACTACTAAACCTCCTAAATAATAATTGTATTTTACTTCAACAAATGGAAAACAACATCTCTCCTTAATAATTCAAAAGAAAAATAAAATTGTTTGTCGTTAATTTAAGCATAGTGCTTATAGCAATTAGTTTCAAGATTTTCTAACCACTAAACATCCTAAATAACACTTGTATTTTAATCCAACACATAGAAAATAGTATCTCTCATTTTCATCCCTCCTTTATTTCTCTTATATTATTTTTTCCTAATTGGTCTACAAAAGCTTAAGAGAGACTATAAAATGAAACTACTAAACATTCTAAATAACTCTTGCATTTTATTCCAAAGAAAGAAAAATATTTTTTAATTCACATGTGTTATGTAATAGTTAATAATTAGAAAGAAGATTAAAATTGTTTTCCATTAATTGAATCATAGTTCTTATAGCAGTTCCTTAGTTTCAAGATTTTCTGATTGCTAAACCTTCTAAATTACACTTGCATTTTACTCCAACACATGGAAATTATATTTTTATGTTTCAAGACTTTTAAATCCCTCAACCTCCTCAATGACACTTTCATTTTTATTCCAACACATGGAAAATAGTGTATCTCCTTTTCATCCCTCTGTTGTTTCCCTTATATTATATATTCCTAATTTCTTTGCAGAAACTTTAGAGAAACTAAAAAATGAAATTGCTAAACCTCTTAAAAAACACTTGTAGGTTACTCCAACACATAGAAAATTGCACCACTCCTTTATTTTCTTTATATTAGTTTTAAGATTTTCTAACTACAGAACTTCCCAGATAATACTTGTGTTTTAATCTGACACATTCAATATTCTCTAACTACTAAATCTCCTAAATAACACTTGCGTTTTACTCCAACACATGGAAAACAATGTCTCTCCTTAATAATTAGAAGGAAGATTAAAATTGTTTGCTGTTAATTTAAGCATAGTGCTTATAACAGTTAGTTTGACGATTTTGTAACTAAATAACACTTGTGTTTTATGCCAACACATGGAAAATAGTGTCTCTTGTTTTCATCCCTACTTTATTTCCCTTCTATTATGTTTTTCTAATTGCTCTACAAAAGCTTGAGAGAGACCAGAAAATGAAACTGCTAAACTTCATAAATAGCTCTTGCATTTTATTACTAAGTATGAAAGATATTTTTTAATTACCACATGTTATGTAATACTTAATAATTAGAAAGAAGATTAAAATTGTTTGCCATTAATTGAATCATACTTCTTATAACATTTACTTAGTTTCAAGATTTTTCGATTGCTAAATCTTCTAAATTACAATTGCATTTTACTCCAAAAAATGATAAATAGCGTCTCTCCTTTTCATCCACGTTTGTTCCCTTTATATTATATTTTCATGTTTCAAGACTTTTAAATTACTCAACCTCCTGAATAACAGTTGCATTTTACTCCAACACATGGAAAACAGTGTATCTCCTTTTTATCAATCAATTATTTCCGTTATATTATATTTTACTAATTGCTTTGTAGAAACTTGAGAGAAATTAGAAAATGAAACTGCTAAACCTTTTGAAAAACACTTGCAGTTTACTCCAACACATTGAAAATCGCACCTCTCCTTTACATCCCTCGTTTATTTTCTTTATATTAGTTTCAAGATTGTCTAACTACTGAACCTTATAAATAACACTTGTGTTTTACTTCAACGCATTCAATATTCTCTAACTGCTAAACCTCCTAAATAACACTTGTGTTTTACTCCAATGCATTCAATAGTCTCTAACTACTAAACCTCCTAAATAACACTTGTGTTTTACTAAAACACATGGAAAACAATGTCTTTCCTAAATAATTAGAAGTAAGATTAAAATTGTTTACTGTTAATTTAACCATAGTGCTTATAGGAGTTAGTTTCAAGATTTTCTAACCACCAAACCTTCTAAATAATACTTGTTCTTTACTCCAACACATGGAAAATAGTGTCTCTCATTTTCATCCCTCCTTTATTTTCCTTATATTATGTTTTCTTAATCGCTCTACAAAATCTTAAGAGAGACGAGAAAATGAAACTGCTAAACCTCGTAAATAACTCTTACATTTTTTTCCAAAGAATCGAAAATATTTTTTAACTAGCGCATGTTATGTAATATTTAATAATTAGAAAGAAAATTTAAATCGTTTGCCATTTATTGAATAATAGTGCTTATAACAGTTACTTAGTTTTAAGATTTTCTGATTGCTAAACCTTCTAAATTATACTTGCATTTTACTCCAACACATGGAAAATAGCATCTCTCCTTTTATCCACCATTATTTCCTTTATATTATATTTTCATGTTTCTAGAATTTTAAATTGCTCAACCTACTCAATAACACTTGCGTTTTACTCCAACACATGGAAAATAATGTATCTCCTTTTTATCCCTCCTTTATTTCCCTTATATTATATTTTCCTAATTGCTTTGTAGAAACTTAAGAGAAACTAGAAAGTGAGACTACTAAACCTCTTAAAAAACACTTGCGGTTTGCTCCAACACATGGAAAATCATACCCCTCCTTTGCATCGCTCATTTATTTTCTTTATATTCGTTTCGAGATTTCCTAACTACTGAACCTCCCAAATAACACTTGTGTTTTACTCCAACGCATTCAATATGCTATAACTACTAAACCTCCTAAATAACACTTGCATTTTACTCCAACACATGGAAAACAACGTCTCTTCTTAATAATTAGAAGGAATATTAAAATTGTTTGCCGTTAATTTAAGCATAGTGCTTATAGAAGTTAATTTCAAGATGTTTTAACCACTAAACCTCCTAAATAACACTTGTGTTTTACTCCAACACATGGAAAATAGTGTCTCTAGTTTTCATCCCTCTTGTATTTTCCTTATATTATGTTTTCCTAAACGCTCTACAAAAGCTTAAGAGAGACCAAAAAATGAAACTATTAAACCTCCTAAATAACTCCTGCATTTTATTCCAAAGCATGGAAAATACTTTTTAATTAACACGTTGATGAGTGGTAAGGTACCCCTACGCTTAACCATATGAATACAAGCATTTCACCCATGATCTAGTTGAATTCCAAGGAGTAAGTGCTTATGCGCCCTTGTCGAACAAGAATAGGTTTCTTGAATGTTGTTTTCCCAAACATACTTGTATGTCACGATTGTATGATTAAGTAAGCTTGAGGCATTTGATTTTTATAGCTTTAATTTTTTTTATGTCCTGTTGCTAATAAGGGAGGAGAGAGAGCGATAACTAAGTGGATAATTTAGCTTAACTACTAATTAACTAGGCTTTAAACTAAAACTAACACAAATATTTCTTCTCGCTTTTCATACACATCCTGAAACAACACAACACTACTGGGATTACCAAATGCTAATCGTTACTAGGTTACCAAGTGTTACATGCATGGTTGAAGTGATCGTACTATGTGTGCTAATAACAGAAATGTAAAGTGCATAAAATAAAATATAATAATAAAATAAAATAAAAAAAATAAGAAAGAAAACAAATCTCATGTGTTGCAAGGATGAATTTAAGAGCTTGTATTTATTTCCGTACATAAGGTGTGCTTAGGTACATAATGTTCAAATAAAGATCCATCCATGCTTAGACCACTTGTTGTGGGCCCTTGGAAAATACTCTAACTATAAAATTTTCGCTACTTGACTCCTAAAAGACTTTCCTTTTAAGACTTCCTCCCCAAATTATTTGGCTGGGCATTTTATTTATAGGCTTGGGAGGAACTACTCTAATAATTAGAAAAATTGCCACTCTAATTTTAGAGAAACTGCCACTCTAATAATTAGAATAAACCGATAGAGTAACTACTCTCATCATACCCCCACAACTAAATGAAAACTTATCCTTGATTTCCTTACAAAATATTGGGAAGGTATGAGATAATTGATTAATTGACAACTGATGGTGGAATGGGATGATAGACTCAATGTGCCCAGTGAATGGATCAATAAGCATATTACAACATTATTATTTATGACCATTGTGGTTATGGTAGAAACTAGTTCAGAGATTTATCATAGTTGTCTACCCAAGGTGTAGGGGTTAGGAGAATAGTAAAATGGAGAAAATTTAAAAATTTGTGCCAGGGATCCCACGACTAAGAGCAAACCTTCGATAACTATAAGATGGAAAAATATGAGGAACAAGAAAGATGGAAAAAAATATCAATAGCAACACCAATAAAATAGATGTCATGGATGGAGATGAAACAAGAAATGATTGATTACAGGAAATGTTTAGGGGAAAGAAGTTAATAATTGCATCAAAAAGAAATGCCAATGGGTCCTCCCCAAAGCAGGCTCATGCCTTTTATGGCCTGACAAATCCACAAACCAAAGAGTTCATAGGCTCTATGAATTTGATTTGGAAGCAAGAGTTAAAAACTAACCCATAAGAATTCACCAAAGAAAAATAGTGCATCAACCTAGAATGGACTAATGATAAAATCGGTAATGAGGTGGAAAATGGGAAAAAAGATATAGAGGAGAGAATGGAATGGAATCCCAAGAACAAGGTTGTGTAAATCCCCTTGTGTACTTTATGGTTAATGTGACTAAGTAGAACTCATCCCAAATCTAGACTCAAACAAACCACATCTAGTGACCTCACATCAACACACTTTACCAATCCATCTACTTGAAGTAACAAGAATGCTACCACAAAGAGTCACCACCATTCTAAGGAGAGTGAGATGGAAAAGTAGGAAGCAAGAAAGGGCCTTAGTTAGAGGAAACCTTTAGGCATGGGTAACATGTCTTTCTCGTTCCATAACCAATGCTTGTAGCCCATATTACTTTATATGTCTAAGGGGTGTGCTTTGAATTCTCACTTTTTTTTTCTTGCGTGAGAACCACACCATGCAAAGACTTCTCTTTTCTTGAATTCTTAGCTTCTTGATTTTTGAACAATGTTAGAATGGCGGAAAAACCCAAGAAAAAGCATCCAAGTGTCTAAGAGAATATCCAGTACAAATACATCGAATCCCCTTGAAGTCACACCCTTTTCATCTTTCGAGTTTTTCCTTAGCTTGAAAAATACCTAGCCACCAATTCATTAAAATTTTACTTAGAAAAAAAGGGACTATACAATTTCAAGCCAAAGGAGACCATAGAGTTGTATGAATGAGTGGACAGTGTGGACTCATTGCCTATTTAACCAAAAGAACCATACCTTAATATCAGCATCATAATTCAAATGTAAAAATCAAACATTAGCAATCAATATGATATAATTCAATCCACCATCATGAGCACTTATTAGATGAGATATAAAAATAAATCAAGCAAACAAATAAATAGTAAAAATATGAACGATGGTGTAAAACAAAAATAAGAGAAGTTGAAAGAATGTGTAGAATAAAAAATGTGTAAAATAAAAATGTGTAAAATAAAAATTCAAAAAGAACTGAGGGCATAGAATGGTTAGCATAGATGGCCATCTCTCCCATGACTAAGTTGGAAGGAGGAGATCTGAAATAGTGAGCAAGGTTATCCATCAATAGAGGTAGCATGTGTACTGGCTGTCCTAAGCTCATGGAAAGGTTTGGTTTGTTGCACACTAACCAATAGTTTCTTGTCTAGGCTCTTAGGTTTGTATATTGTCATGGCCCCTAAAGGAAAAGTTGCATAAATAATATAAGGTCCTTTCCATAGTGTTTGAAATTTAGTACGTTGTGGCACATGTGTGGGATTCTAGTAGAGAACCTTATCTCCGAGTTGATATTTAACTTTCGTAATCCTTAGGTCATGACATTTTTTATTGAATGCCTTGTGCAACTCATTAGATGACAAGGTAGCTAGTTGATTTTCATCTAGTAAGTTAAGGATTACTAACTGTTGTTTCTGTGCTAGATCAAGGTTAAGGTTGAGGTCACATGTCATGGATAGTATACAGAGCTTAGTTTGAATGGGAAGAATTGGTAATTTACCATACACTAACTCATAGGGAGAGTAGCCTATAGGGAGTTTCCATGTGGAGCGGTATGCCCAAAGAGCATTGTTTAGTTTAGTGCTCTAGTCTCACATAAACTTGCTAACATTTCTTGTTAATATCTTCGTAATCTCCCTGTTGGTGACTTCTGCTTGATCATTCACTTGGGGGTGGTATGGTGTAGTGAATTTATGCTCAATCCCTAAGTGTTGCATTAATTTCCAAAAATTTACACCTGTGAAGTCGATACCATTGTCTGAAATAAGTGCATGAGGCACACCAAACCTATTTATGATTTGTTTTTGAACAAATCGTGTAGCTGTAGATGATGTACAATCCTTAACAACAACTTCTTCTTCCCATTTAGTTAGGTAATCAACAACAACATTAATATAGGCTTTTCCATCAGACATTGGTGTAATCGGCCCCATAAAATCAATTCCCCAAATGTTGAATGGTCCTAATGGTTGAATCCATTATTGTGGACCCTCCATTTTAGCAGTCATTCCCCCATCACATTGACAGCACTTAAAAAATTGGACGAAATGATGGGCATCCCAAAATATTGTAGGCCAATAATATCCTGCAAGTAGGATCTTGATGGTTGTTCATCTCCCAGCGTAATGACCCCTACAAGGACCCTCATGAGTGTCATGAAGAGCTCAACGTTGATCTATATCGGAAGCACACCATCAAACCAAGGCATTGGAACACACTTTATAAAGTTGCCCATTGATCTCCATAAACTACTTAGCTTGGTGAAGAAACTATTGTTTCTTCTTAAGGTTTAACTCTTGTGGTGTTTGTTAGGTGAGGAGAGAGGTAAGAATTCTACTATACTAGTTTGTTTCCATGGGTGATTGATTATTCACTACATTAGCAAAGAGAAATTCATTAGGGAAATGATCAAAAATCAGATACTCATCCTCTTTGTTGTCCCATTATAATCGAGATAAATGATCAACAACTACATTCTCAGTGCCCTTGCGATCAATCATTGTTAAGTTGAACTCTTGTAAGATTACAAGCCATTGTATTATACGAGGGCTTACCATTGGCTTATTTATGAGGAACTAGATTGCACTATGATCTGTATGCATATATACTTTATATCATAATACATAGTTTCTAAAATTTTCTAGTGCAAACCTCAGAGCCATTAATTCTTTCTCTATGGTAGTGTAGTTAAGTTGTGCACTAGTAATACTTCTACTTGCATAGTGAATGTAATAAGGATGCTTCTGGTCATCTAACTATGTAAGCATGGCTCCTAAAGCATACTTAGACAGGTGAGTCATTATATGGAATGGTTTGGACCAGTCAGGAGATTGTAGAATGGGTGTTTCTACTAGTTTTTGTTTAAGAGTTTGAAAAGCTAATTCGCATTCCCTAGTCCACTCGAAAGGTACATCATTTTTTGTTAATTCCACCAATGGTTTGGAAACCTTTGAAAAGTTCTCAATAAGTCTCCTATAGTAGCCAGTATGTCCAAGGAATGAATGAATATCTTTGACAGTTTCTGGTTGATGGGTAATTCCTTGAATAACTTTGATTTTCTTAAGGTCTACCTCTATCCTTGTGTGTGAGATTTTGTGCCCTAGTAATATGCCTTCCTAGAAAATTTGATGACTTTTCTGCCAATTGAGCCTTAAATTAGTTTCTACACATCTTTTTAACAGTTGCTCCAACCGGTCCAAGGCTTGATCAAAGTTTTCTCCATAAGTGGAGAAGTTGTCCATAAAGATCTCCACACCATTTCCTATCTACTGTTGAAAGATGCTTAGAACTAGTCATTAAAATGTTGCCGGGGCATTGCACAAGTGAAACGACATTTGTTTGTATGCAAATGTTCCCCAAGGACTAGTAAACATAGTCTTAGCTTGGTCTTCTAGGGCTATTTTTATATGATTATATCTGTTATATCCATCTAGAAAACTATAGTAGTGATGCCCTGCGATGGTGTCTAAGACTTGGTCAACAAATTCTAATGGAAAGTGATATTTGAATGTTGCCATATTTAGTAGCCTGAAATCTATGCACATCCTCCATTTTCCTCTATTTCTAGGCATAATAACTAAGGGGCTAACCCATTCACTATCAGCAATGAGGTATATGGACCCAACCTTGAGAAGTTGTTTGACCTTCAGAAGTTTTTCTTTCTATTGAGAATCAAGCTTAGCATTCATAATTACCAGTTTTTCATTTTTAATGAACATGTATTCCATATTGATGGGCAATGGTTTCAGCTTGATGGGCTCCTTCTTAAATTTCTCAAGGATTTCCAACTTCCCCCAATTGACATTTTCAAGGTTAAGACTTGGAAGTCAGTGGTGGACTTGCTATAATGCATCTATGCTATCGATGTAAGTGCAAGTCAAACCCTCAGTTGGTTCCATGCATATGAGTGAATTGCTTTCTTGATTAGTTGTTAGCCACTAGGCACTTTCTTATTGTCTGGCTACTACATATAGGCATCTTTTCATGTTGATCACTTGTGCACACTGATTACATGTAGGAAATGTTAAAATTTGCACAAACCATGACCTCTTCACACAATTACGCCTTGTTTTACTACATGCGATGCATGGAACTTTCTTCTATTCAATCATTCTGAATGTATTTTCCTTTGATATTTCTAGGGAAAGATAGTGGATTCCTAGGCTTGCGTTGATGGTGTTTAGCCATGCTCTTCCCATTATGATTGGGAAATCCCCCTACCATTCTTTACCTGAATCACTAAGAAGTCAGCTAGGTACAACCACCTACAAATAGTGGTAACAATGTTTTTCACCAGTCTGAATGGAACAATGATGGACTGGTTGGCCAAATCTAGATGGATGTTGCTCCTTTTTAATGGAGGCAGATTCCATGCTTTGTACATTTCTTGACAAATCAAGTTGACACCAGAACATGAATCTAAAAGAGCCTTGCACGATGCATTTCCAGCAATTTGTAAGTATATCAGAGGAATCCCAAGATCAAAGAATTTCCTAGGAAGGTGGCTAGCTTTGATCCAATTGATGATGGCATGTGTTAGCATGAACAAATGTGTTAAGTGTAGTGGTTGAGTTGAAGAAGGCTCCAAAGTTTTGATTGATACTGAGGCATCTAAGGAATCAGCCACTTGTGATTACAAGGGCTTGTTTGGACTGTTGGTTCTAAAGAAAGGTCTTTTCTTTATGTGGTTGTTGGAACCAATAGTAGGTTGAGAGTTAATAGCCCTCGTGGTGTTACGTTGCTGTGATTGGGTAGGGATTTTACCTTGCATCATGGGAGAAAGTGGTAGTGGAGCTATTGGTGGAATAGATGTAGCCAAATGAAAAGGATAATATGCTTGCCAAATATTTCCCCTAAAATAGGGAGTCCTATAATACTCACGAGCTTGGTAGTGAGGTTAAGGAGTACCGTGTCTAGTAAAGTAACGTGGAGAGATTGACTACTACATGTAATATCCATACAGATCAGGTTATTGGTGAAACACCCTAAATTTTCAAGGCATTCTTACTTCACCAGGCTCCTGGGGCTAAGGCAAATATTTCCACAAGTGTAGTGGCCTCATGACCATTTGGCAGGAAATGGGTTCTCTGAGTTCAAAGAGCATGCTAAGGGTTGTCGACGGTGCTCAAGATGCGTAAAACAGTTCAACAAGTTTTCTTAGTCAATAGGTTTTCTACACTACGCTATGCTATGTAGTGTAGTAGGCTTCAGGAGATAGTTGCTTAGGTGACCAAACTATTGTATGACAAAGTGCTATGCTATGCTACGCTACGTATTGTAGCATAGCATGGCAACGGAAAAATTGGAAGGCGCAACTCACCCGGTGATTTCAATTACACTCGGCAAGCACTCTGATCTTGGAAACTAGTTGTTTTGTTTAGCTCCAAGTCCTTCAAAAAAGCTTCTATGTTGGTGGATTAACCAAAAAAGTAGGCTATTTTGGCTGCTATGCTATGCTACGCTGCATAGCGTAGCACAATGTAGTGATGAAGTAAGAAAAGAAAAAGGCTTCTCAAAAGTAAGATCAGCAAGTTGCAGTTGCAGTTAGCACAATCAAGCTTCAAGAAAATGTTTCCAACTTTGGGCAAAGGAAGTTAGCTGCTATGCTATGCTATGCTACACAGCATAGCATACTATAGCAAAGATGTAGAAATAGATGAAACACTTCAACACATGCCAAGACTTCCAGCAAATGCAATTAACTTCAATGCAAATTTCTTCTTCGAACTGGTGACTACGCTATGCTACACTACATAGTGTAGCACAGCGTAGTGAGCTGCTACACTATGCCAAACATGCTATGTCCCATAGTGTAGTATAGCATAGCAGATGGCTACGCTGCTTCACCACTTGTCTACATCATTAACACGCATCTCCAATTTTGACAGCGTAATTGCAGCGTGACAGGCCCATCAATTAGCTTTGCATGTCCATGAAACATCAACACGTCAACATATTATAGGTCTTGGACATGTGTCATCCAAGCCTCATTTCTTGTTTCCTCCTAGATCTATTATAACACAGATGAGCAATGCTCAAAGGGTTGGCAAAAGTTGGCAAAAATCAGTTAGCAAGGTTGGCAAGTTTTCGGTTGGTTGGAAAAAATTGATTAGCAAAGGTTGGAAAATTTGTGCAAAAAGGGTTGGAAAATTAAAAAATTACTTGGCAAACTTGAGTAGTTAGCAAATTTTGTTAGCCATTGGCAAAACGAACCCCCCTATTTTAGTTAGCATCTTGTTAACAAGGTTGGCAAGTTGGCTTTGTAGCATTCGGGCATTGTTGACTTTTGAATCTGCGTTCAACCATATTGTTGGCTTGCTTTGAACGTCTTGGTTATGTATGGGATCTCTGTGCTTCCCAGTGTCATACAACTAATTGTATCCACCTTGTAAAAGTAAATAAATAAACTTGAAGTGGTGCATTTCCTAACTTCTGCATTATTTTTCTGTTTATCATTACATTTTACATCGTTTTTGCTTCCTCGTATTCAACGATTGTTATTTTATGTTATAAGCATTTTTTATACACTAAACATTTGCAAAAGGCTTATTGACACCAAATAAGTCCCTATCTAATTGACTAGAGCATTCAGGGCACCCCATTTTCGTTTAATCCAGCATGGCCCTCACACGAATTCGGGGTTAAAATTGTCCGACCAACGACCTCTTGGTGTTTCCAGCTGCTGACATTTTTGGTCATCACAGTTTTCTAGTGCTAGAAGGAGGTTCTTCTGGTGCCCTTTCCATGTTTTATGGTAGTCTTGTGTGCATTCTATACCCTGACATGCACTAGCGTGAACTTGACACCCTTTTGCGGTTGTTCACGCATCGTGTGGTAAAGATCAATCACTACGATGGTTCCTTCGAAACCCTACAAGATATAAACCCTATGATCGCCATTTGATCCCTTGTTTTCATGGTATTCTTGCATGTTTTTTGTACCTTGATACATGCTAGCATAGATATTAGATCCTTCTATGTTTATTTATGCATCGTGTGATGCAGATCGGTCGCTGCGATGATTTCCTTGGAATCTGGCAAGACATAAAGCCTTCATTTGCCATTATATCTCCTTGTTTCCCTTGTTTGCAACCCCTTTAGCATCATGAAAATGGCTTCTTAAACCACTGCTATATCTACTACTAACCTTAAGGTTCCTGTCATGATTCAAGGCATTACAGGTACTGAACAATCGCCTAGACCAGTGTTGGGGCCACGTCGATCCCTCAGGATCCAAAATTGAGCACCTGAGGGTTTGACATAGCAGTATGAATGGTAAAAATTCCTTTACGCTAAGGTGCAAGCCAACCTACCCTTAGATACTCAAGAACTCAAAGACCAACATGCCTTTGAGTTCACTTATTGCAACAAGAAGGAATTTTTTCCCACCCCTGGTGTTTCTATTCCTCTGACGCAATCGCATCAGTGGCTGATAGATTAGCTGACACGGTTATCTAGGCCTGGCGAGGCGCAAGAAACAACATCTTACCATGATGAGGCTTTCCAGGATGGGCAAGAGGAATTAGATTCTCAATCTGATGTGGGGGGAGGGGGGGTGATCAAACCAACCCTGCCACCATCCCTCCTACCTTGTCCTTTTGGACGTACCCACTGTCTATCGTCGCTCCCTTTAGGATCACAGCCACACCATCACAGTCTATGATTGCATTGGTAATGGGTAGTGATTCCATGCATTTGGCATATCAACACACCTACACTCCTATCTCAACATCAGTCACTATCCTTCCATAAATTGTTCACCAATCCCTCTTTTCTTTGCAACACACACCAATTATGGCTACCCTGACCTATGTCCACATCGTACCTACGTCGCAGTTGCCTTAGATTCCACCTTAATTCTTGCGTTTACACCTATCCCACCATTTGTAGTGGGCCCAGGCCCATCCACATGGTGGACCCCATTACTTCTCTGCCTATTCCACAGTCGACGTAAATTTCTGGCTACACTAGCCACCAGAAATACCAAATCCTATAGACGGTACAACCAAGTGTGGGACCATGGTCTATTCCACCAGCCACACAAGTAGCCTACCTTGTAGCACAATCTGCAGCTGCTACTCCAACAACACCACCTATTGGGTGGTGGACATCACAAGTTGCACCATTCATAGGGGCCATCCCAATGGCACCGCCGATGGGTCACGTTGCCTCCCCTACCACTCCATAGATGGGAGCTGCTCTGGTAGTTCCCCAATTGTCTGCATCATTCCTAGGTCTGGATGAAGCATTCCAACTTATCCAGACCCTTACTGAGGAAATAAAATGCCTCAAGGCTGTCGGGTCTGATATGGTACAAGTCATGTACTTCTACCAAGATGATCCCATCAGCCCAATAATCCTCGCACTAACATTACCCCCTGGGATGTCACTTCCCCACTTTACAAAATACAATGGGGATGGGGATCCCATCACACATCTTGTTATGTTTAGGTCCAAATCCCTTCTTTTGCAACAATGGCCACATACGATCATTCAAGTCTTTGCCATGTCTCTGACCGAAAAAGCTCTGGACTGGTATTGTGTACTATCATGCTTCTCCATTTCAACCCTAGAGGAGTTACTAACCTAGTTTGTGACACATTTAAAATACAACTTGAGACCAGAAGTCATGCTAGATCAGCTACTGAGCATCAAGCAAGACCTACTAGAGCCAGTCTAGAAGTTCATACAGCGGTGGAGCACTACCCTCAACAAAATTTGTGATCCTATCGAGGAGGCCCATTTGCTAGCCGTTTTCAAGGATGCAGTGAATGAATTTATCATGTATAAGCTGTATTATCTCACCCCCACTCCCTTAGTCAGGCTTTTTCCCAGACTAAGAGCATTCAGGACGCGGCTGAGGTAAGCGAAGACCTGACCTACGTTGCATGCATGAATACCTTCATAATCAAGGATAAGGACAAGAGTAAGGCTACAATAGCCATAGTGGCTACTGTGGCAAATGAGGTCAAACCCAACAATAACAGTAATAAGGATAATAGGAAACTAGCCACACTAGCAACTAACCCCACACCCAAGCAAGGAAACACACCTCAACCTTCCACATTTACACTTGAAACATCTGCACCACCCAAACCAAACTTTGAGTGTAAAGACTACTCAATGTATACCCCGTTGCCTATCAAGCCTTTGGATCTTTTGAAGTAATTGATGGCAGTGGGGTACATCCAACAAAAGTGGATGTCAAAAGAGGGAGCTAAGAAAAATCAGTGGTATTGCGAGCTCCTTAGAAACCCCTCCTTGTCCTTGCCCAATTAGCCCCCAATTCCTAAGGATTTCAAGATGGACTGGTTCTATCACTACCACCAACAGTGTGGTCACAACATGGATTACTGTATGGTGTTAAAGGATGATATCCAAAGGATGATCGATCAAGGGAAACTGGTTCTAGATGAAACCAACCTAGTATGTCCCAAGAATCAATCCCTACATGTTTACACAGATCCTCTTAAAGCTAACAATGCTAGTTACATTATCAACACCATCAATGTTGATAGTAATCCTAGACTACCCCAACAACCATTTGTGATCCGTGTGCCTCAGTTTAGCACACCGACACCACCAGCGGCTTATCAAAATCTACACTAGCCTTTTGTCTTGAGAGTCCCTCCCCAAACATCTACCCTTGGATCATCCATTCCCCAAGCATCTGCCCCTACAACACATGTTAGCATAACCACACTACCATGTGCATTGACACCATTAGCACCATTTGTCATTAGGGGGCTGAGCCATTCAACTGTCCCCATCCTGCATAAGATAGCTTCATAGCCTTCTCATCCTAAGAAACAAGAAGTGCATTTCACAGGAGAGACATTGAGGGAAAGTACCACCCCAGGTACTTCTAAGCCTATGCTCTCGCCCCCTACATCTACGTCCTCTTTGTCGAAAGAGAATGTTGATATGCCCACATAGTCTTCACCACCTAGCCCAAAAGGGTCTGAACCCAAACCTGAAATTGTGCCTCCTTGGGAAATTCATCTCTTGGGACGAATAGACAAGGAGAAAGGCATCAAATAGAAAGGTGGCCAAGACCTTTTGAGCACTCTCACCCAGAGAAAATAGGCTTTGAAATAGAAAAAAACTATGCTGAGTCTGTACGACCTGATCATGACATTTACCACACATAGTGAGGCTTTGGTCCACATGTTAACATCAATTCCGGTTGGTGAAAATATGCCAATGGAAGAAAAATCAATCCACTTGGTCTTGCTTCCTTCTGCGCCTATAGAATCAAAGCCATCCCAACTAACTTTTTGCAATGGTTCCATTAGGGAAGACCCTGAAAAGCGTTAGGTGACTACAGCACCCCTATTCATCACAATTCGGGTTGGCCAACATAAGATACAAAAAGTACATGTTGATGATGGGGCTACTACAAATGTGATCCCTTTTGCTATAGTGGACAAGCTCGGTTTGGTCGACCAGATCAGACCCACAACAACATCATGCTTAAAGTAGTTCAATGGGGCACGACTCATGGTGAAAGGCATGATCCACATCAACTTTCTGGAGGGGGATTAGTTCCCCACTAACACAACGTTCATTGTGGTCGAAGAGATGCCCAGGTTTAACCTAATCTTGGGGAGGTCATGGCTAGTGCAACTTAGGGCTGTCTCTTCACCCATACACTAGGAGATCCATCTACTCTATGCAGGCAGGGAGGTGATCATCGATGGTGACGAGGTGGCAACACAAGCCATCAATGATATGGAATAGGGCTCAGAGGTAATAACTTTTGAGAATGAAGTGCTTGTCTCTGTAAATAATAATTTTCTGGCAAAAGGACCGGCCCAACCCGTCGATCCAAAAAATGAAAATACGTGGGTAGAGTTTCCCTTCCAAGCCAAGGACAATGATGTAGAAGAAGGCCATAGCAAAGCATCTTGGCCTTACGCCTCGCCCAATCCATGATGGGTCAAGGACTAGTTACGCATAGTGTAGCAATCCCACTACTTCTTGTCTAGTTGGCATCCTTTTTACATTTACTGCCCTTTTGTTTTTGCATCCACCCATCTATGGTAGGTATTAATTAGTCATTCTCTAAATCATTAGCATATCATTTCTTTACCATTCTATGGCCCAAAATGGCCTAAAACTACACTATCATGCTATGGCCCAAAATGACCTAAAACTAGCACTGGCCCCAAATGGCCTAAAACTAGCACTGGCCCGAAATGGCCTAAAACTAGTGTAGGGTCGAAATGGCCTAAAACTAGCACCGGCCCGAAATGGCCTAAAACTATATATGGCCTACCAAGGCCTAAAACTGGTAAAAAAGTTTCCCTCTGTTTACATCACATCTGTGGCCCGAAATGGCCTAAAACTAGCAATTTCTCAGAATGGCCTAAAACTAAGACAAAAGGAAAACATAAGAAAACAACTGCATAGATAACGTACATAACACATAAGCTAGTGTAGCATCAAAACTTGCCAAAATTTCATTTCTCATTCAATAGTTTCACATAACCAATGTTTGCAACAGTTTTCCCAAAAATTCATAAAAAAAATCCAAAAATCCCATGTTGTCATGGGTCATCTTCGCTTGCATCCTCTCCATCCACATCATTTGCTCCTACATCATTCCCTTTCGCATCACCTTCCTCTGCACCACCTTCGCTTGCCTCTTTATTTCCACCCTCAATAGGCCCTGCACCTTCATCCTAGATCTGCATTGTAATAGTGAAATAGTCAACTAGATAAACACATAAGTGCTAGAAAAACATAAAACCTTTGCATAGCAGAAAGTGACTAACTTGAGATGGTCCCACTTCCATCTCAAGGGGTACGCAGTCCAACCTAAGCCCGAGACATTCCCAGATCTCATCCTCTATGATATCAGCCTAGTGCCTATGACTTGGTCCAACATTTGTGGCGACTTTCTCCTTTTCAATGGCCATCCATCTCGGCAGTCCCAGAGAAAAGGAGGTAGTAGTGATCTTACCTGTGGTAAGAGCCACTTCCCATTCAGGAGATTCTTGACTGTTACCTGCTCCATGAACTTGTTATATGCTTCAGAAGCACCAATGGCATTCATGAATGCTTCATAGGTAAATGCCTTAACAGAAGCATCCTAATACAGTTTGCAGTAGGTGACATGTTCCAGTTTATACATGTGTTTATAGGTTTAAAACTCTAGCACTATAGTCTTTCCAGTCTTTGTTCTTTTGAGCCAATAAGTCCATTTGCATTCGTTGTTCTATTATCTCTCTAGTGGCCTCATTGTTGCACTGCATGACTATCCAATATCTAGCATAATCTATGACAATTGTGCACCAACTACAATCATTGGTATCATGGGCTAGGACAAGCTCGTACCTGGATTAGAGGTCTCTGATCTCGATGCTCATTTCAGCCTTCTCTTTCTCAGCCTTTTGGACTCATTTCCACAGGTCCTCATTGACACGCCTACACTTCCACAAGGAGTGTGCCGTGTGCAAAGTGAATTTGCTAGCCTCATCGTATATGTGATGAGGCACCTCGACCACTTTGGACAGGAATTTAGGCATGACATCAACTTTCAATGCCCATGTCAGGTCCCACTTGAGTTGAGAGGCTATGACCACATGACCAGTGCATTAGTCACACTAGCGTAGCAAAGAGAGTAACTCAAGAAGTCTAATGTAGTAACCTCAAAGAGCCTAGCATAGCTACTTTACTTACCCACTTCAGGATCGACCTTCTTGAGTTGACTGATCATGTCATTAAAAATCCTTTGCATGAACGTAAGCTTGTCAGGGGTCTCGGCCCATGGTTTCAAGCGAATCAGAGGAGGTCCTAAAAATTAGAGGAGGCAAATTAGAGGAGGTCATACAACCAAACACGTCAGAAATGAACAAGAAAGACTGCAATAAAGCTATGAGTAACAAATGATAGTGTAGGGGCTCCTACCCAATAAACCCTCGAGGGTGATACTAGGGGGATCGCCTATCGACATATCATCGAATATATTGTCAAACTCACCAGCGTCTAATTGCAGTTCTTCTCCTTTCTGGCTCAAAACTACAGCAGTACCCTTAGTGCTTGTCCACATCCCCGACACTGAGCCACCTTTAGCAAAGGGATCTCTAATAGAAAATAGTGTTTCAAGACATGGAAAATAGTGTCTCTCCTTTTCATCCACCTTTTCTTCATTTATATTATATTTTCATGTTTAATACTTTTAAATCTCTAAACCTCCTGAATAACACTTTTGTTTTACTCCAACACATGGAAAATAGTGTATCTCATTTTTATTTCTCCTTTTATTTCCCTTATATTATATGTTCTTAATTGCTTTCCAGAAACTTAACAGAAACTAGAAATGAAACTGTTAAACCTCTTGAAAAAACACTTGTGGTGTACTCCATCACATGGAAAATCGCACCCCTCCTTTCCATCACTCGTTTATTTTCTTTATATTAGTTTCTAGATTTTCTAACTACTAAACATCCTAAATAACACTTATGTTTTACTCCAACAAATTCAATATTCTCTAACTGCTAAACCTCCTAAATAACATTTGCATTTTACTCCAACACATGCAAAATGTCTCTCCTCAATAATTAAAAGGAAGATTAAAATTGTTTGTTGTTAATTTAAGCATCATGCTCATAGCAGTTAGTTTCAAGATTTTCTAATGAATAAACCTCCTAAATAACACTTGTGTTCTCCTCCAACACATGGAAAATAGTTTCTCTCGTTTTCATCCCTCCTTTACTTTCCTTATATTATGTTTTCCTAATCTCTCTACAAAAGCTTAAGAGAGACTAGGAAATGAAACTATTAAAGCTCCTAAATAACTCTTCCATTTTATTTCAAAGGATGGAAAATATTTTTTAATTAACTCTTCCCTTATATTAGATTTTCCTAATTGCTTTGCTGAAACTTAAGAGAAACTAGAAAATGAAACTGATAAGCCTCTTAAAAAACACTTGTAGTTTACTCCAACACATGGAAAATTGCACCTCCACTTTCCATTCCTTCTTTATTTTCTTTATATTAGTTTTAGGATTTTATAACTACTGAACCTTCCAAATAATGGTTGTGTTTTACTCCAACACATTCAATATTCTCTAACTGCTAAACCTCCTAAATAACACTTGCATTTTACTCCAACACATGGAAAACAACGTTTCTCCATAATACTTAGACAAAATATTAAAATTTCTTGTCGTTAATTTAAGCATGGTGCTTACAACAGTTAGTTTCATGATTTTTTAACCATTTAACCTTCTAAATAATACTTGTGTTTTATTCCAACACATGGAAAATAATGTCTCTCATTTTCATCCCTCCTTTATTTCCCTTATGTTATGTTTTCCTAATTGCTCTTCAAAAGCTTAAGAGAGACTAGAAAATGAAATTGCTAAACCTCCTACATAACTCTTGCATTTTATTCCAAAGCATGGAAAATATTTTTCAATTAACACATGTTATGTAATAATTAATAATTAGAAAAAAGATCAAAATTGTTTGCCATTAATTGAACCATAGTGCTTATAACAGTTAGTTAGTTTCAAGATTTTTTAATTGCTAAACCTTATAAATTACACTTGCATTTTACTCCAACACATGGAAAATAACATCTCTTCTTTTCATCCATCTTTATTTTCTTTATATTATATTTTCATGTTTCAAAACTCTTAAATCCCTAAATCTCCTTAATAACACTTACATTTTACTCCAACACATGGAAAACAGTGTATCTCCTTTATATCCCTCCTTTATTTCCTTTATATTATATTTTCTTAACTACTTTGCAGAAAATTAAGAAAAACAAGAAAATGAAACTGCTAAACCTCTTAAAGAACACTTGTAGTTTACTCCAACACATGGAAAATCACACCTCCCCTTTCCATTCCTTCTTTATCTTCTTTATATTAGTTTCGAGATTTTCTAACTACTGAACTTCCCAAATAATGCTTGTGTTTTACTCTGATGCATTCAATATTCTCTAACTGCTAAACCTTATAAATAACACTTGCATTTTACTCCAACACATGGAAAACAATGTCTCTCCTTAATAATTAGAAGGAAGATTAAAATTGCTTATTGTTAATTTAAGCATAGTGCTTACAGCAATTAGTTTCATGATTTTCTAACCAGTAAGCCTCTTAAATAACACTTGTGTTTTACTCCAATACATTGAAAATAGTATCTCTCATTTTCATCCCTCCTTTATTTCCTTTATGTTATGTTTTTCTAATTGCTCTACAAAAGCTTAAGAGAGACTAGGAAATGAAATTGGTAAACCTCATAAATAACTCTTGCATTTTATTTCAAAGCATGGAAAATATTTTTTAATTAACACGTGTTATATAATAGTTAATAATTAGAAAGAAAAGTAAAATTTTTTGCCATTAATTGAATCATAGATAATAATTACTTAGTTTCAAGATTTTCTGATTGCTAAACCTTCTAAATTACACTTGCATTTTACTCCAACACATGGAAAATAGCATTTCCCCTTTTCATCCACCTTTATTTTCTTTATATTATATTTTCATGTTTCAAGACCTTTAAATCGCTAAACATCCTCAATAACACTTGTGTGTTACGCCAACACATGGAAAATAGTGTATCTTCTTTTTATGCCTCGTTTATTTCCCTTATATTATATTTTCCTAATTGCTTTGTAGAAACTTAAGAGAAACTAGAAAATGAAATTGCTAAACCTATTAAAAAACACTTGCAGTTTACTCCAACACATGGAAAATTGCACCCTTCCTTTTCATCCTTCCTTTATTTTCTTTATATTAGTTTCAATATTTTCTAACTACTAAACATCCCAAATAACACGTGTGTTCTACTCCAACACATTCACTATTCTCTAACTACTAAACCTCCCAAATAACACTTGCATTTTACTCCAACACATGGAAAACAATGTCTCTCCTTAATAATTAGAAAGACGATTAAAATTTTTTGCCATTAATTTAAGCATGATGCTTATACTAGTTAGCTTCAGGATTTTCTAACCAGTAAACCACCTCCACAGAAGCTTAAGAGAGACTAGAAAATCAAACTATTAAACCTCCTAAATAACTCATGCATTTTATTCCAAAGCATGGAAAATATTTTTTAATTCA
This sequence comes from Gnetum montanum, assembly GCA_015680685.1. Taxonomy (NCBI): domain Eukaryota; kingdom Viridiplantae; phylum Streptophyta; class Gnetopsida; order Gnetales; family Gnetaceae; genus Gnetum; species Gnetum montanum. The sequence goes on from MNCI01024833.1 coordinate 26,022, forward strand.
CACATGTAATAGTTAATAATTAGAAAGAAGATTAAAATTGTTTGCCATTAATTGAATAATAGTGCTTATAATAGTTACTTAGTTTCAAGATTTTCTGATTGCTAAACCTTTTAAATTACACTAGCATTTTACTACAACATGTGGAAAATAACATCTCTCCTTTTCATCCACCTTTATTTCCTTTATATTGTATTTTTATGTTTGAAGACTTTTAAATCCCTCAACCTCCTCAATAACACTTGCATTTTACTCCAACATATGGAAAATAGTGTATCTTCTTCTTATCTCTCCTTTGTTTCCCTTATATTATATTTTCCTAATTGCTTTGAAGAAACTTAAGAGAAACTAGAAAATGAAACTACTAAATCTCTTTAAAAAACACTTACATTTTACTCCAATACATGGGAAAACTGCACCGCTCCTTTTCATCCCTCCTTTATTTTCTTTATATTAGTTTTAAGATTTTCTTTTTACTAAACCTCCTAAATAACACTTGTGTTTTACTCCAACACATTCAATATTCTCTAACTACTAAACTTCCTAAATAACACTTGCATTCTACTCCAACACATGGAAAACAATGTCTCTCCTTAATAATTAGAAGGAAGATTAAAATTATTTGCTGCTTAGTTTAAGCATAGTGCTTATAGCAGTTAGTTTCAAGATTTTCTAACCACTAAACCTCCTAAATAACACTTGTATTTTACTCTAACACATGGAGAATAGTATCACTCATTTTTATCTCTCCTTTATTTCCCTTATATTATGTTTTCCTAATCGCTCTACAAAAGCTTAAGAGATACAAGAAAATGAAACTACTAAACCTCCTAAATAACTTATGCATTTTATTCCAAAGCATGAAAAATATTTTTTAATTAAAACGTGTTATGTAATAGTTAATAATTAGAAAGAAGATTAAAATTGTTTCCCATTAATTGAAGTATAGTGCTTATAACAGTTAATTAGTTTCAAGATTTTCTAATTGCTAAACCTTCTAAATTACACTTGCATTTTACTACAACACGTGGGAAATAGCATGTCTCCTTTTCATCCACCTTTATTTCCTTTATATTATATTTACATGTTTCAAGACTTTTAAATCGCTCAACCTCCTCAATAACACTTTTGTTTTACGCCAACACATGAGAAACAATGTATCTCCTTTTTATCCTTTCTTTATTTCCTTTATATTATATTTTCCTAATTACTTTGTAGAAACTTAAGCGAAACTAGAAAATGAAACTGCTAAACCTATTAAAAAACACTTGTAGTTTACTCCAACACATGGAAAATTGCACCCTTCCTCTATTTTCTTTATATTAGTTTTAAGATTTTCTAACTACTGAACTTCCTAAATAATGCTTTTGTTTTACTCCGATGCATTCAATATTCTCTAACTGCTAAAACTCCTAAATAACACTTGCATTTTACTCCATCACATGGAAAAAAATGACTCTCCTTCATAATTAGAAGGAGGATTAAAATTGTTTGTCGTTAATTTAAGCATAGTGCTTATAGCAGTTAGTTTCAAGATTTTCTAACCACTAAACCTTCTAAATAACACTTGTGTTTTACTCCAACACATGGAAAATAGTATCTCTCATTTTCATCCCTCCTGTATTTTCATTATATTATGTTTTCCTAATTGCTCAACAAAAGCTTAAGAGAGACTAGAAAATGAAACTGCTAAACCTACTAAATAACTTTTGCATTTTATTTCAAAGCATGAAAAATATTTTTTAATTAACACATGTTATGTAATAATTAATAATCAGAAAGAGGATTAGAATTTTTTACCATTGATTGAATCATAGTGCTTATAATAGTTACTTAGTTTCAATATTTTCTGTCTACTAAACCTTCTAAATTACACTTGCATTTTACTCCAACACATGGGAAATAGCATCTCTCCTTTTCATCCACCTTTATTTTTTTTATCTTATATTTTCATGTATCAAGATTTCTAAATCCCTCAACCGCCTCAATAACACTTGCATCTTACTCCAACACATGGAAAATAGTGTATCTCCTCTTTATCCCATCTTTATTTCCCTTATATTATATTTTCCTATTTTCTTTGCAGAAACTTAAGAGAAACTAGAAAATGAAACTACTAAACCTCTTTAAAAACACTTGGAGTTTAATCCAACACATGGAAAATCACACCCGTTCTTTTGATCCCTCATTTATTCTCTTTATATTAGTTTCAAGATTTTTTGCCTACTAAGCCTCCTAGATAACACTTTTATTTTGCTCCAATGCATTCAATATTCTCTAACTACTAAACCTCCTAAATAACACTTGCATTTTACTCCAACACATGGAAAAAAATGTCTCTACTTAATAATTAGAATGAAGATTAAAATTTTTTGCTATTAAGTTAAGCATAGTGCTTATAGCAGTTAGTTTCAAGATTTTCTAACCACTAAACCTCCTAAATAATACATGTTTTACTCCAACACAAGTGTCTCTTGTTTTCATCTCTATTATGTTTTCCTAATTTCTCTACGAAAGCTTAATAAAGACAAAAAAACAAAACTGCTAAACCTCCTAAATAACTCTTGCATTTTATTCCAAAGAATGGAAAATATTTTTTAATTAACACGATGATGAGTAGCAAGGTACCCCTACGCTGAAGCATACAAATACAAGTGTTTCACCCATGATCCAATCAAATTCCAAGGAGTAAGTTCTTATGCACCCTTGTGCAAAAATTATGGGTTGGTTGATCATTGTCTTCCCAAACTTACTTGTATGTCATGATTATATGGTTAAGTAAGCTTGAGGCATATGATTTTTATAGCTTTTATGTTTTTTATGTCCTGCTGCTAATAAGGGAAGAGAGAGAGAGATAACTAAGTGACTAATTTAGCTTAACTACTAATTAATTAGGCTTTAAACTAATCCTAACATCAATATTTATTCTCACTTGTCGTACACATCCTAAACCAGTGCAACACTACTGGGATTACCAAACGTTAATCGTTACTAAGTTACCAAGTGTTACATGCATGCTGGAAGTGATTATATTGTGTGTGCTAATAACAAAAATGTAAAGTGCATAAAATAAAATAAAATAATAAAATAAAATAAATGCAGAAGAAAATAAAATAAAGGAAATGAGTAAGAAAACAAATCTCAAGTGTTATAAGGATGAATCCAATAGCTCGTCTTTATTTCCATACAAAAGGTGTGCTCAGGTACACAATGCTCGAATAAATATCCATCCATACTTAGACCACCTGTTATGGGCACTTGGAAAATACTATAACTACAAACGTTTTGCTACTTGACTCCTAAAAAACTTCTAAAAGACTCCCTTCCAAGACTTCCTCCCAAAATTATGTGGCTGGGAACTACATTTATATTCTTCGGAGCAACTACTCTAATAATTAGAAAAATTACCACTCTAATTTTAGAGAAACTACCACTCTAATTTTACAGAAACTGCCATTATAATATATAAAATAGATCAATAAAGTAACTAATCTCATCATACCCCCACGACTATATGAAAACTTATCGTTGAGTTCCTTACAAAATATTTGGAAGGTATGGGATTATTTATTAATTGACAACTGACAATGGAATGGGACGATAGACTCAACATGCCTAGTGAAAAAATCAATAAGTATATTAGAACATTAGTGTTCATGATTATTGTGGTGAACACTTGTACATAAATGACGTCAAAACCTTTATTTGGTAGCTTGTAGAGAAAGAGAGAGAAAGAAAATGAACTGTGGTACCACCAATGCTAATATTGTTTCTTCCATTGTTTATCCATAGCCACGCCACCAGACTTTTTCCTTTTGTAAATGCTCTAGTTCTAGTCCATCTTGAGTGCTTCCTCCAAGCCTAGTCCATTATTTGTATGATCGTCATCTGCACATACAACATAGTCACAAATGAGTAAGGATAGATAAATGATAATGCAATTGATACCTTGCCTTGATATGAAGCACATTGGCTAAGTTGTGGTTATGGAAAAAAATTGTTTGGAAATTTATCATAGGTGACTACCCAAGCTATAGGGGTTAAGTGAATAGTAAAATGAAGAAAATTGAAAAATTTGTGCTAGGGCCCCCACAACTAAGAGTGAACCTCTGGTAGCTATAAGATGGAAAAATATGAGGAACAAGAAAGATGGGAAAAATATCAATGACAATGCCAATAAAATTGATATCATGGATGGGAATGAAACAAGAAATAATTGATTGCTAGAAATGTTTAAGGAAAAGAAGTTAACAATTGCACCAAAAGGAAATGCCAATGGGTCCTTCCCAAAGTAGGCTCATTCCTTTTATGCCTTGACAAACCCACAAACCAAAGAGTCCACAGGCTCTAGGAATATGATTTGGAAGCAACAGTTAAAAACTTACCCACAAGAATTCACCAAGAAAAAACAATGCATCAACCCAGAATGGACTAATGATAAAACTAGCAATGAGGTGGAAAATGGAAAGAATGATGGAGAGGGGAGAATGGAATGGAATCCCAAGAACAAGGTTGTGTAAAGCCCCTTGTGTATTTTATGGTTAGTGTGACTGAGTAGAACTCATCCCAAATCTAGACTCACACAATCCACATCTAGTGAACTCGCATCAACACACTTGACCAATCCATCCACTTGAAGCAACAAGAATGCTTCCACAAAGAGTCACCACCATTCTAAGGAGAGCAAGATGGAGAAGTAGGAAGCAAGAAAGGGCCTTAGTTAGAGGGGACCTTCAGGCATGGGTAAAATATCTTTCCAGTTCCATAACCAGTGCTTGTAGCCCATATTACTTTATTATGTCTATGGGGTGTGCTTTGAATTCTCACTCTCTTATTTTATTTTATTTTATTTTTGTGAGAACCACACCATGCAAAGACTTATTTTTATTCACTTGGCTTCTTGATTTTTGAACAATGTCAGAATGGCAGAAAACCCAAGAAAAAGCATCCAAGCACCCAAGAGAATAGTCAGCACAAATTCATTGAATCCCCTTGAAGTCACACCCTTTTCATCCTTTGAGTCTTTCCTTGACTTAAAAAATACCTAGCCACCAATTCATTAAAAGTTTACTTAGAAAAAGAGGGACTATACAGTTCCAAGCCAAAGGAGACCATAGAGTTGTATGGATGAGTGGATGATGTGGACTCATTGCTTGTTTTACCAAAAGAACCATACCTTAATATCAGCATCATAATTCAAAGGTAAAAATCAAACATTAACAATCAATATGATATAATTCAATCCATCATCATGAGAACTTATTAGATGATGAATAAAAGTAAATCAAGCAAACAAAGAAATAGTAAAAACATGAACGATGGTGTAAAACAAAAATAAGAAAAATTGAAAGAATGTGTAAAAAAAATTCAAAAAAAATTGAGGGCATAGAACGGTTAGCATAGGTGGCCATCTCTCCCATGACTATGTTGGAAGGAGGAGATCTAAAATAGTAAGCAAGGTTGTCTATCAATAGAGGTAGCATGTGTATAGGCTATCCTAAGCTCATGGAAAGGTTTCGTTTGTTGCACGTTGACCAACAGTTTCTTGTCTAGGCTCTCAAGTTTCTATATTTCCATGGCTCCTAAAGAAAAATTTGAATAAATAATATAAGGTCCTTCCCATAGTGTTTGAAATTTAGTACGTTGTGGCACATGTGTTGGATTCTAGTAGAGAACCTTATCTCCCAGTTGATATTTAACTTTCCTAATCCTTAGGTCATGACATTGTTTATTGAATGCCTTGTGAAACTCCTTAGATGACAATGTAGCTAGTTGATTTTCATCTAGGAAGTTAAGGGTTACTAACCATTGTTTTTATGCTAGATCAAAGTCAATGTTGAGGTCACATGCCATGGATAGTGTACAAAGCTCAATTTGAATTAGAAGCATTAGTAATTTACCATACACTAACTCATAGGGAGAGTAACCTATAGGGAGTTTCCATGTGGAGCAGTATGGCCAAAGAGCATTGTTTAGTTTAGTGCTCTAGTCTCACCTAAACTTGCTAAAAGTTCTTGTAAATATCTTCATAATCTCCTTATTGGTGACTTCTGCTTGACCGTTCACTTGGGGGTTGTATGGTGTAGTAAATTTATGCTCAACCCCTAATTGTTGCATTAATTTCTAAAAATTTACACCTATAAAGTGGGTACCATTATCTGAAATAAGTGCATGAGGCACAAAAAACCTATTTATGATTTTTGTTGAAAAAATCATGCAGCTGTAGATGATGTACAATCCTTAACAGCAACTTCTTCTACCCATTTAATTAGGTAATCAACAACAACAACGATATAGGCTTTTCTATTGGACATCGGTGTAATCGGCCCCATAAAATCAATTCCCCAAATGTCGAAGGGTTCTAATGGTTGAATCTATTATTGCAGATCCTCCATTCTAGCAGTCATTCCCCCATCTTATTTATAGCACTCACAAGATTGGATGAAATGATGGGCATCCCAAAATATTGTAGGCCAATAATATCCTGCAAGTAGGATCTTGATGGTTGTTCTTCTCCTAACATAATGACCACCGCAAGGACCCTCATGAGCATCTTGGAGAACTCCTAGTTAATCTATATCGGGAACACACCATCAAACCAAGCCATCGGGACAAACTTTGTAAATTTTTACATTGATCTCCATAAAGTACTTGGCTTGGTGAAGAAACTATTGTTTCTTCTTAAGGTTTAATTCTTGTGGTGTTTGTTAGTTGAAGAAATAGGTAAGAATGCTAATGTACCAGTTTATCTTCATGGATGATTGATTATTCACTACATCAGCAAAGAGGAATTCATTAGGGAAATGATCAAAAATTGGATACTCATCCTGATTGTTGTCCCATCACAATCAAGATAAATGATTAGCAACTACATTGTTGGTACCCTAGTGATCAATCATCATTAAATCAAACTCTTGTAATATTACAAGCCATTGTATGATACAAGGACTTACCATTGGCTTATTCATGAGGAACCATATTGCACTATGATCTGTATGTATATATACTTTATATCCTAATACATAGTGTATAAACTTTTCTAATGCAAACACCACAACCATTAATTCTTTCTCTGTGGTAGTGTAGTTAAGTTCTGCACTAGTGTTACTTCTACTTGCACAGTGGATATAATAAGGATGCTTCTGGACATCTAACTATGTAAGTAGAACTTCTAAAGCATAGTTGGATGCATCAGTCATGATATGGAATGGTTTGGATGAGTTAGGAGCTTGTAGAATAGGCATTTCTACTAGCTTTTGTTTCAGAGTTTGAAAATCTAATTCACATTCCCTGGTTCACTGGAAAGGTATGTCCTTTTTTGTTAATTTTACCAATGGTTTGGAAACCTTTGAAAAGTTTTTAATAAATCTCCTATAGTAGCCAGTATATCCAAGGAATGACCGAATATCTTTGATAGTTTCTGGTTGATGGGTAATTCCTTTGATAACTTTAATTTTCTCGGGGTCTACCTCTATCCTTGTGTGTGAGATTTTTTTTCCTATTACTACGCCTTCTCAGACCATCAAATGACTTTTCTGCCAGTTGAGACTCAAATTGGTTTCTACACATCTTTTTAACACTTGCACCAACCGGTCTAAGGCTTGATCAATGTTTTCTCCATTAGTGGAGAAGTTATCGATAAATATCTCCACATCATTTCCTATCTGTTATTGGAAGATGCTTAGAACTAGTCGTTGAAATGTTGCAGGGGCATTGCACAAGCCAAATGGCATCTATTTATATGCAAATGTTCTGTAAGGACTAGTGAACATAGTCTTGGCTTCATCTTCAGGGGCTATTTTTATTTGATTATATCCACTATATCCATCCAAAAAAATATGGTAGTTATGCCCTATGATGGTGTTTAAGACTTGGTCAAAAAATGGTAATGGATAGTGATCTTTGAATGTTTCCATATTCAATAGCCTGAAATTTATGCACACCCTCCATTTGCCTCCCTTTTTACACACAATAACTAAGGGGCTAACCCATTTTCTATCAGCAATCGGGTATATGAACCCAGCCTTGAGAAGCTGCTTGATGTCTTCCTTGACTACTTGCTTCAGCTTTGGGTTCAAACACATCTATAGTTGTCTTTGAGGCTTCATGGAGGGGTCGATGTAAATCCTATGTTGACATATCCTAGGATCTATTCTTCTTAATTTGGGATATGAACAAGTGAAGGATTTTGACCATTTATTGATTACCTTTAATAATTCTTATTTCTATTGAGTAGAAAGCTTAGTGTTGATAATTACCAGTTTTCCAATTTTAAGGAATGTGTATCACATATTGGTGGGCAATGGTTTCATCTTAATGGGATCTTGCTTAAATTTCTCATGGATTTCCAACTTCCCCCAGTTAACATTTTCAAGGTTAAGACTTCGAAGTTGGCAGTGGACTTGCTCTAATGCATCTATGCTATCGATGTAAGCACAAGTCAAACCCTCAGTTAGTTCCATGCATATGAGTGAATTGCTTTCTTGATTAGTTGTCAACCACTGGGTGCATTCCTATTGTGTGGCTAATGCATACATACATCTTTGTATGTTGATCACATATGCACACTGATTGCATGCAGGTAATGTTAAACTTTGCACAAACCATGACCTCTGCACACAATTACACCCTGTGTCATTGTATGCAATGCATGGAACTTTCTTCATTTTCATCTTTCTGAATGTATTTTCCTTTGATATTTCTAGAAAAAGATCGTGGCTTCCTAGGCTTGCATCGATGGTGCTTAGCCATGATCTTCCCATTATGATTGGGAAGTCCCCTTATGATGAGTGGCGAGGTATGCCTACACTCAACCATACGAAACGAGTGTCGCACGAGTGATCCGGTCGAACTCCGCAGATGGACTACTTGTGGCACCTAGATAGTTAGCCTTAGGTCGCAGTTCGTTGTCTTCCCATCTAGACTAGTTTTGCATATGTCACGTATGGTTTAGTCTAGATGAGGTGTATGATGTGTTCTAATTCTAATGCTACTCCTGATGGCAGTGGAAAATAATATTAACTAAACTAAACTAGGAGGAAAAGGTAAAGAAAATCTAATCTAGCCTAAGTGCGATGAGCAACCGATTCCTTGATCAATCGTACACATCTTGGACTTCATGCATGACTACCACTAGGACTACCAAGCGTAGCTTCGAGGTATGCCACTGGGATTACCAAGTGCAGATGCCAAATACGCCACTGGGTTACCAAGCGTAGATCCTGGATACCCCACTGGGCTACCAAGTAGTCACACTTAAATTCTCGTAACCAAGTGGTACTTGTTCCGCTTCTAGGAGTTTAAGGGTGAGAGACTAATCTTGATGAGTAACTGATTCCTTAACTAGCCGTACACACTCGTAGATGCTCGTAGTCAAGTCGTACTCACACTGCACTATGGAAGCAATAAATAACATTAAATAAATAACAAATAAATAAACTAAGTGAATGCTACAATGATGAAATAATCTCGATCTTTATTGTCGGTCATGTGCATGTCCAAATACAACACACTCGAATAAAGACACCGTACAATCACATTCACCACACTGCGGGCATACACGGGAAAAATTCTAACTATGAGGGATCAAACTGCTAGAGCTTCACTACTCTAAACTGGGATGAAAAATGAGGGAGAGTGGCCTCTTATTTATAGAAATTTCAGCTGACTTCGATATCGCGTACGCGATATCGCGACCCATGATATAACATGGGTGCCTTATCGTGGGTGCGTTAATGCAACCGCCAGCAATATGAGCAATTTCATGTCTCATCATATGCCCACCACTAAATGAAAACTCGTCCTTGAGTTAAAGTTAGAACAAGCTACATTGATTACATAGTAGATAGGTATGGGATTATTAGATGGAAAAATGGTATGATTCCGCAATGTGGGAAGAAAACAAAACAAAGACACAACACACAGAATATTTACAAAAATTTGGAACTCATGTAGTTCCTGGTGGTAATGACTCCTCCATAGGTGTCTTTCCCTTTTCTTGCGCTCTAGGTCTAGGATTTGATAGAATTGAAGTACAACTTGGAGTTTCTCCTCTTGTAAGGCCTTGAGTACCTTCGCATGCATGTAAGTTTGCACTTGTGCCAAAGAGGAAACCCAGACAGCCTTCTCTTTTTCTTCTGCCACCCTTTTATTCTCTGTCAATAGTTTATTAAGTTGCTCGGTTCTAAAAGTGTCCGTCTGGTTCTGAGAAACCTTTGGCCCTGTATTCAAAAGGTTTAATACTTCCAGAATGGCTTGAACAAAGAAATCAATAGTCACACCACAATTTTTAACTATGGTACCTTCTTCTTTGTTGTGCCAAAATTGGTACATTTCCCCTAAGTACCAGGCACTGCTTTCAGAGAGGGTATCTCCTGCTTTTGTCTACCCAGACTGTACGGTAGGAGGATCTTCTTGATGGACATTGAATGATTGTTTCTCTTATTCTGCATGTTTTCCAACAGGACTTTTCTCTTCCACCTCTCTGAGCTCGTTCGATTACACCTTAAGCAGGACCTTCCTGTTGTCCGCGTTTCGGGGACATCTACAATCACACGGGACCAATTGTTAGTAAGGTTGTACCAAAGTTAGGTTATACCTTACTGCTTGCCTTAATAGATTTACTTTATTTCTATGTGATGTTAATTATTGGAAGAACATGTTCCTGAAAGAGTATAGTGTTGATTCCTCTTTTCTTAGGTGGTTTTCCAATTTAAGTTTCTGGTATAGCTAAGGGGATGAAATTGTGTTTGACACATTCTATTCTTAATTTTAGAACTAATTGCCCTTAAAGATGTCCTTCGGGTGATGAGGAATTTCAAAAAATATATGCACTATTCGGCATGTGCCCCTCCCCCACAACTGAGCTGAACACTCCGGGTTCAAGTAGGTTCAAACGAAATGAAATTCGAAGTGCTAGCGAGCGAGTTATGGATATGAAACCAAGGGACGTGCAATTGCAAGTCGTGGAGAGAAATTTGAAAAACTTCCCCTACGTGAACAGTTGCAAATAATGTTGATTAGTATAGGGGGGTCATGTATATATATTTTTATTGAAGTTAGGGCACTTAGAGAATGTACCGAATTTTTAATATTTCTTTCAAATTAAATGATGTAAACTAAGGACATATGGAGTAAAGGGTTCCAGGGTAATTCAACTAGTTTTGAAGGCACGAAAATTATGATGGTGTGTTATTTATTAATAAGGACCTCAGATGGTAGAGAAAAAGGCTATGTGATGGTAATAAGGAAAAGAAAATTATGAAAAATTAAGCTGAGGGTAAGAAATTGTGTGTTCTAGCTAGAGAATTAATGAAGATTACAACAAAATTACACAAGTGGGTCCTCCCCAAAGCTGGTTTCAACCTATTATGCCCTTGTGTAATCACACTTAAAGTGTCCATGGGCACTAGAAGGGTTAGAGGTAATCTACACTAACTCCACAAAACACACACATGTAAATATCACCGGGATGAGATGAAAATTCTATGCTACATGGGACATGAGCTACAATTACACGAACAGTGAGATGAGGTGAAGTATAGAAAGGGATCGTAGAGATTGGGACATGAGGTAACTAACCCAGGGCACAATGAATCCTATATGTAAAGCATGATTAATATGTCATTAACCCATCATTCCAAGATCAGGACCAAGTCCATCCTTCTAAATAGTGACATCGCATTGCTTCTTCTAATGATGAACAACTATGAGAGTACCATGACAACAAGGTGTACGATCACTTGGCGTTTAGTGCAAGGGAGGAGTGATTTTTGTTTTACGGCACTTCCTTTTTCTTTTCTTTTTCTTCTTTTTCACTTTACTGAATCTAGAGAAGCTACCAACCTTCAGGCATGGGTGCATGTCTTACCAGTGGAACCCCCTAGAATAGCATTTGATTTTTGAGTGCCTTTTTGATTACTCTTACTCCCATTTTTCATTAGATCAACAAGGATATTAGTACAACCATATTGCATGATAACTCCCACAGATGACACCAAAGAGAATCCGCAAGTCCCCTTGATGTCACACCCTAATCATTCCCTCTTGGTCCATCCTTCTTCATTCTAGGTACAATGAACACAAAATTAATTTTAAGTTTTTAGAAATTTCAAGAATATCACTGTACCCTTGAATAGAACCTTTTTATTTATAGAGTGGATGAGTGGGTGTAATGGGCTCACTGTTCCAAATAATTAATCACTCATGACTTAATAACATAAAACACACCTCAACCAACGATCCACATGAGCGTTTTATTTGTAGATGAGATTACTTACAAAAACATGAAAAAGACAAACACACAAAAAGATAAAACAAAAAGTTGAAAAATGAAAAAATGGAAAACAAAAAGTTGTAAAATTAAAGAAAACTAAAAAAAATTATTAATCCTACTTGTTATTAGAAGGGGGGATATCCTTCATAGCTAAACATTTGCAGGTAGCATGGATTAATAACTGACAATCGGAATCCTTGCATCTTGGAAATCTTGGGGCTTGGTCATACTTACCCTGTCGGGTTTCACACACTTGATTATAATGAACATAGTGGGGCAATTTATACGATGTAGTTCCCGAATAACAAGTTAACCCACTATGATATTCGGGACTGTTAGATTGTATGCAAGGATTAATAAAGGAAGGTTGAGGATCCTTGCATGTTGGAAATATTGGAACTGGTCCATACTCACCCCATTGGGGTTCACACACTTGATTGTAGTAAACATAGTGGGGTAGCTTGTACGATGTAGTTCCCGGATAATGAGTTGACCCACTATGATGTTGGTGACCGTTAAATGGTATGCAAGGATTGGGTTGATGCCTCCCATGATTGTGTTCATTGGGCCATATGGTTGTTGGAGTGTGAGTTGGTGGCCCTGATGAAGTTACATGAGGTGTTGGGTTTGAAGGTAAGGATGCACCATAGGGTTGGACTTGTGCTGGGTTGGAAGGTGTAGTGGCCTCAAAATTGTGTTGTCCCTTCCTACGACCGTGTTTAAAGAAAGGACACTTTTGATGTTGAGGAGGCTCTTCACTGCTATTAGTAGTAGTAGCACAAGTGTTGTTCATGAGTTGTGGTGGTGCAGGTACGTAAGGGACAGTTGGTGGCGATATATAAGGAGGGAAAGGATGAGAATGCTGAAAGTTAGGAGAAGGATAATGTGCACAAGCTGGTGGTTGTTTTGGAGGCATGGGTTGATAGTATTGTGGGGAATAGTAGTGTGGTGAGATAAAGTATGTTGGCTCAGTTGGAGAAACAGGAGGTTAAACATGATAAGCATTTGGATTCGGAAAATATGAAGGGTGCCTCTAGTCTGAGGGTGGTCCCTCCCACGACTGGGATTGTTGCCACTGTGATCGAACACAGTATCTCTGTATGAACTCTAGATGTAACGCATTTCCCAATGCTCATATAAATGTGACAAGATTAGGCATTGACCCTTGGGATGATCGTATAGGCATATGTTGCATTCATATGTATAATTGGCAGTTGAGCTCTTCTTTTCTTTATTCCTTCTTTCCAATTGTCTAATGTTTTGTCCTGCTTCCTGGGTTGTCAAAACTTTATCTCCAATGATGTTGATATATTCTCCACACTTTTGATTCATCCATTCCAACATCTTATTAATCTTTACCTCAACTTCTTCTAATGATTATTGTATTGGCAAGGATGATGTTTCCACCTTGAGATTAGTCGATCTCTCCTTGTTATGATCCTGGACCTTTGTTGAGTTGCGATTTTGGTCTCATTGATGTTTTTCAACACTCTCCCATGTAGCTATTTCTCCTTCTTATTTTTCTATCCTTTGAATAAGCTCTTGAATTTGATGGGTTCGTAGTTGGTATAGTTGACCTCGGGCATATACTCCTAAGGTCTCTCTTGTTTCATTACGTAGCCCATCAATAATATGATACATTAGCCTTTCCTCGGAAAACCCATGGCCTGGATAGTTGTTTAACAGTGCATAATATCTTTCTAAGGCCATGTCCAAGGGTTCATGTTGTGCTTGTTTCTACTCTTGGATTTGTTTCCTTAAGGCTAACACTCTTGCGTAGGTTTGATATTTTTCATTAAAGACCTCTACCATTGTTGACCAGCGTCATATTGAATTTGGTTTTAACGATCTATACCATACTTTAGCTTGGTCAACGAGTGTCATAGGGAAGAGCTTCAGTTTTTACCATCCATTGTTAATGTTGTTCCAAGTACATGCATCGCAGAAGGCTTGTAAATGTTGATACGGGTCTAAGTCATAGCCTCCTGAAAATGTAGAAAAGTTGTTTAAATCGAGCTTGGGTAGTCGGCTCTCTTTATGATGCCTACGTGAGATTCGAATGGCCTCTTGTATTTGCGTTAGGCTTGTAGTGGCCAGTGGGGGTTCATCGTCATCTGGTAATTTATGTTTTCATGTGTTGCGATGATGTTATTTTCGTTCATTCTTATAAGAAACCCCCACCTCAGATTGCATACTCCAATCTTCATTATCATATAATTCATCAGTTCTCCAATGAATTTCCTCACAAAGTGTGGCATTATTATCATCCTCTGGAGAGGCATTGTTGTGTGTGAATTTCTGCGTGACTTTTTATAATTACTTCTTCTTTCTAAGAGATATATCGTTAAGTTCTATACAGTGACCTTGTATGATATAACTAATCTAGATAACTAGCACCATCCCCGGCAACGACAACAATGATGAGTGACGAGGTACCCCTACACTCAACCATACGAAACGAGCATCACACGCGCGATCCGTTCGAACTCCGCAGATGGACAACTTGTGGCACCTAGATAGTTAACCTTAGGTCGCAGTTCGCTATCTTCCCATCTAGACTAGTTTTGCATATGTCACATATGGTTTAGTCTAGATGAGGTGTATGATGTGTTCTAATTCTAATGCTACTCCTGATGGTAGTGGAAAATAATATTAACTAAACTAAACTAGGAGGAAAAGGTAAAGAAAATCTAATCTAGCCTAAGTGTG